>QOCX01005477.1:0-12776 GCA_005959815.1 Sarcophaga bullata | reverse complement strand
CACCTTTTTTACAGCTTTTGAAAATTGTTTAAGTAAACTTATAAACTTCCTTACTTAGTGTTGTGCAGTTGAATGGATGTTAATCATTCTATTTTTCCTAAGGGGACTGTCGTGTAAGCATATACAATTTGCTTGGCTGAACACTTGATAGGAAAAGAGTTTTTAATCAAGACAAATTTTATTTTTTATTATTAATATTATTATTTACGTGAAAATTTAATTATTTAAATTTAATTAATTAAAAAATTTAGGCATTGTAACCTACGTTTTTTAATCGATACAATATTTCTATGAAATTTTGTTCTCACGTACAAGTAGCTCTCTTAAAACATTTCTGCACGTATGTAATGCCAAATTCAATTTTATTGAATTACTAAAAGCTTCTTTATTGAATTCATTAGCAAGTGTCTGCAATATACTGTCACAATAATATTTCTAAATAATTTAAGAACGTTTTGTACACTGTGTATTATAACATTTGTCGCATTGAAATTTTTGAATTATTTTAAGTTAAGTGACTTAAGGGACATTGCGACCGTCTGTGCAAAATACGGCTTGTCCTGCAGTACAAAGAGTCTTTAAAGACCTTTGGACTAAATCGCATCTTTCTATGCTGGGTCACGGTATATATCGTTTACTCGGTTATGAGACGGTTGATGCTCTCGCTAGATTAGGTTTACTTTCTAAGTGCGACTTGATAGTAGTATCTGATCGTCCAATTTACCATTTCTACGATCTTATCACTGAACGGGTCAGGGAGGAAGAGCAGAAGCGATGGGGGATGTGTCTCAGATTCTATGACCTGCTATAAATAGGTTTGCTGGTGGGCTAAGATAAGGCCAGCCTAAGATTTATGATATAAATTAAATAAAAAGTTCGTTTGCTACGTTTACTCGGTAATGAGACGGCTGTGTCATGTGCTCTGCGCGTATATCTAGGTGGGTCTTCTCACTTTTTTCTAAGGGCCGACTTGAGTAGTTGTACCTGATCGCTCCAATTTGCCATTTTACTGAAACGGGTCAGGGAGAAGGAGCAGAAGATTTGCTACTAGATAGGGCTGCAAAAAACAAGTTCTTGCTGTGGGCTAAGATAAGGTCAGGGCCTGGAGTGGTCGAGGTATCGAGGAATAAAGAAATTACTTTTGTTGGGGGGCGCGGGGGGCCAAAATTCTATTTTAACTTCTTCAACTTTACAACGAATGCACCAATTTATAGCAAATTTGATATCAAATGGAAAAGCTCCAGACGTTGTATTTTCCAGTCCCGGCATAAATATTAAATCTTTAAAAATTGTTTGTTCTTCAGCTCATCATTTGCCTTATAAAATTGGTATCAAATAAACTGAAAACAAAAATTGCTTGTTTTAAATATAGAGCACGCGAGATCTAGATCGGGCCTCCTCTGCATCTATCAAACCCTTTGGTAGGTTTGAGGTTGACGGACTCTTGGCCAAGAGATGTTTTCGAAGGTTTGCACTTCTCAGTCGGGAGACCGCGCCGCTTCCGGGAGATGGATCATTTTTTTTTAATTGGCTTCATCCAACTTGTAGTAAAAATAGAACAAATTTCACTTATTTGTTTCCCTCTTTGTTGTTGTTACTTATTGTCAATTATAAAATTGTATTATTTTTAGAAAATTTCATTCATGGAATTTCAAATATTTCCTGTAATTTTTTTTTTCTTTGTCTTTCTTTTTATTTCTTTACAATTTTCCATCAAAGTTACATTCAGAGTCTATTGCAAAAACAATAAATTCCTTTTCGATTTGTTTACATTTGAAAAGCACAAGTGGAGCATGTGATATGAAAACAAAATAATAACCAAGAGCAAGAGAAATACTAATGAAAGAATACCAAAATAAAAAATAATGGTTTTCTCATTGACAGAACATATGTTTATTTCACGTTCTCAGTTATCTGTTTATGCCATTGCGTACATAGGGATGTATTAAGGACCAGATGGTGTGCTTGATTCTGTCAAAGAAATTAAGTAAACATAATGTCATAACACAAATAGAAGTATTGTTTCGCATTATTTCCTTTTTTTAATATGATTTACTCAATTCTCTCGCCGCTTGTCGTTAGGAGTCAATGGAGCTACATTCCAGCCAGCTGCATTCTTGGATTTCTCTTTGGTTTAAGTTCTGTTCTGATATCCAAAGTTATATTTTTGGGTTACCGCTTCTTACATAGTATTTCTGTGCGACTTCATTGTAGTAAGTTGATTACAATACATGAAGTCGATCGTAGTCTTGTAGGCAGGAGATAGGACTTACGTCAAAACCTGAACAGATGGGGTCAACCTCAGCCCTAAAGTATCGTAAAAAATACTTATTTCATCGGCCGCCTCTCAGGTCTGTCATTCGGTGCCGACATTAAACTGTTATTCACACTACTCATGTATATAATACACGCACAGAACATGGATGGTGCAAGAAGCTAATCCGTAATTCTGAATCCTAAAGGATTATAATAGGGAATTACAAAAAAAGCATATCCTCCCAGATTGGTGTTGGTAAGTTTTCGGGAATGGGTTATGAGTTGATTTACTCCGCAAGTGCTTGTACCAGTTGACTTTTTGGTACTACGATAGAGCGTTGATTTCATTTGTGATGAGTTCGTCATCAATCTCAATTTCATTCTTGATCTTTTAGAGTTGATTGGCCTGAATATTAAGGTATCACTTTGTGAGCAAAGATGTTTAAATACTTGGCGAGTTAAAAAAATATTGAGCGCAATTCCATTTATAAATCGCTATTGTTTGTAACTCTTTCATCACACCGAAATGTAATGCGAATATTCATGTCTTGAGTTCCCATTTTCTCGTTAAAGTAGCCAACGAGTGTAATTCTATCTATTCTTCGAATCCTGCCGATGCCATTTATTTATTGTGTGTAAAATTCGGTGAAAAAAATTATTTACCTTCTCCTCCTACAATAGTCTACCACAATAAAAACCATTTCCGCATTAACCTGGTGACCAGATACGCCAGAAAGGGAATAATTCCTGCTGATTTATTCGATCATTTTCGATTTTTGAAACTGAAGCTGTTTCTCATAAATAAATAGCATTGAGAATTTACTGTTACAAGGTTAGGTTAGATTAGCTGGGAAGCTTGCTGTTCAAAGCCATATAGAACATTATGAGCTAAGGCCCCTTGTCATGATCCGTTAGCGATGAGTTTGAACCACAACATGCTCCGGATGAAACGGCCAAGTTCCCTTAGTGGCACGTTCGCAACCATGCCCAGATCTTTAAACATTAAAGTGCAGGTCACTCGCATAATAATCCTTGTACCGATTTCGTTTCTTCCATATCATGACAGCTTCTGCAGTGATTTTAGTAGGGTAGACCGAGCTTGTCACCGAAACTACCAATAGAGCAGTGTCCCGTTAAAATTCCTGTAAGATTGCGAACCGTTCTCTTGTCGAACGAAGTAGTTCCCTGGTTCTCTCCCTGTCCCCTGCTGAAAACAGCAATTTTAAATTCGGTAACCACGATTTATTGAATTCCTTTCTGTTTTTACAATTTTACAATTCTACAAGAAAAACGCAAAACCTTTTACCAATTGGCCAATATATTTTCAACAGTATTCGCAACAGTTAGCACGTTTCCCTTCGTAATGTGACCAAAACAATTTCAACGAGTCCTCCTTCACAAAGGCAGGAGGGTGCAGGCCTGAAGCATGTACATATCAAATATGAAATCGATTTCAGTATACTAACCTGTAAGACCCAGGCTACTATGGACTGGGAATCACTCACATTCCATGTAGGTATACTTACAGCTTAAAGTGGATCCCGAATGATAGATTTTTGAGATACTTTTTTTTGGGAATTTTAATTACTTTCAGAGTCGAAGGAATATTTTTTCATTTTTCGTTTAGTTAAAGAAATTTTGTCTGGGCTTTGCATCGTGGCCTCACGTCTAATATGCCAACACACTATCCATTATACAACGGCGACTTCGCTTCATCGGAAAGCAAAAAGTTTAAAGAAAATTTAACATCAGCATCAGCCTAATTGACAGCACATACAATGGTTGCTAGGTCTTAATTCCTGCACAAGTTAAATCTTAAGAGCTATTAAGTCAAAATCGTTTCGTAAAATGTTGCAGGAAGTGGAAAACAAACCCTGCTGCTGTTAACGGCGAATTGAATTTCCAGTGGTTATATGTACAGTGGCCGCAGCCTCTTCAGACCACTGTTAAGCATTTCACGGTATACACAATAACTGTAAGAGTAAATTTAGCGGGAAAACGATCCATTTTTATTCAAATTCATGAAATGAACGAGATACAACATAAGTTTGACGAACGGAACCTTTATAATTAGTAAGCCTTGCTCTGATGGAAGGCCATGTAAAGAGAAATGTCAAACTAAACTAGAAAAATTCACTGTCAGTTATTCGATTCTTTGTTAAATAAAGCAGTGCTGCAACTGAATATTATGAACATTTCAAAGGAAACAAATAATACATACCCATACACACATACACATGTGTATGTGTATATACATATCCTACTCCAAAAATGAGCCTGGTTCATTAGCATTTATACAATTTAAACTCAGCTCTGGTTACTCTAAAACCATTTAAAACTACAACATCTGTTTTTACGCACTGGAATACTTTGACAAATGCATATACACATACATGCACACATACACATACATATATTTGGATATGTTTCCCGTTAAATTCTACACAAAGTATTTGAAGCTGTCAAAATTTGTTGAGCAAAA
The DNA here is from genome assembly GCA_005959815.1 of Sarcophaga bullata. NCBI lineage: Eukaryota > Metazoa > Arthropoda > Insecta > Diptera > Sarcophagidae > Sarcophaga > Sarcophaga bullata. The sequence continues at coordinate 8,038 of QOCX01005477.1, read as the reverse complement.
ATGGTTAGTAGGGGGTGGTGGTGGTAGGCATATTGAGAGTTTATGAGATGATAACGGAACACAAAGAATGAGAGTTTAAAGGCGAATTGAGAAGAAAACAACATATTTTAATACATTTTCCAAATACAGAAAAGAATGAAAAGCATTTCTGCTTTCTTTTCTTTTTTTGTTTTTTGGATTCGTTAGTTCGAGTGCAGAGATAAGTAAGAAAAGTTAAAATCGAATGGAGAACAGAAAAAAAATAAAGTGAAAATTAATTAAAAATTCTGTTTTATTTTGTAAAATACAAATTAAAAGAGTAATAATGAAATCCATAAATATTTAAAGGAAAATAGTACAAAAAAAAAAAGTAAAAGTAAAGCTTTACTTCAAAATGAAATGAAAAAGGGTTTGCATTTGTCCAGTAAAAAAAGAAGAAAGAAATTTTAAGGCAGACAGCCAGTTAGTGAACGCTTTGAAACATATTCTTCTTCTTTTCTTTATTCTTTTTCTTTTTTTTTTTTTGGATGTACAAAGGAAGAAAAAAGATACCAAGAAAATGTTGACAATGGCAACCTTGCTTGTATGTTGGAACTCAAATTCAATGAAAATTTAATTTAAAAATTTTTTTATTTCAATTAAGCTTGTCGGTGTTGTTGTTTTCATAATTTTTTTTTTCCTTATTTCCTTATTTATGCCTTGTCTCCTTTTGAGATTCCTTTTTCTTTTTCTTTTTGAGTGTGTGACTGTTTTTTATGTTTCTTTCAGTTTTTTTTTGTTCTTCCTTCTTTTGAGGTTAAGTTGGTCGTGTGTAAAGCAACCATTAGAGAAGAAGAACATGTTTCAACATGAAAACTGTGCCTTACTTTTGTAAGCTACAAATACAAATACAAATACAAATACGAACCCTTTTGCAAGTGAAGTGTTGAAAAAGTGCTTAAAAATAGCAAACAGTTGCAGAGAGAAGACAAGCCAGCAGTTAGAAATGCAAATTAATTTCTGTGTCGTTTTTAGTTCAAGTGTTCCGTTAAAAGAAAAAAAAAATAATAAAAAGTTCCATGCCTATAAATAGTAACTCATACACACACTTTATAATTAAAATATGAGTTAAAAATTTACAAAAAAAAAAAAAAAACGAAAAAAAATAAGAAAAGTAATATGTAATTACGAATACATATGTATGTATGTATGTAGTTACTCATAGTGGACCAACCACCGAAAAAATAACGCACAAAAAATCTTTAAATTACTCTTAAAGCTGCTGCTGCTGCTGCTGTTCGGTTTAAATAGTTTCTTAAACTTTAAAACGGGAAATTAATAGAATTTTTAATATCAAAAAAAAAAAAAAAAAACTAAAAGCGTGCCATTTTTTTCATAAAAAGAAAAAACATTTTTTTTTTTCATAAAAAGAAAAAAAAATTTGAAAAAAAATTCCAAAAATATTATTTACGTACTACACTTAGAAAAATAAATTAAAAAAAAAGAAACAAGAAACAAGAAACCTTCTTACGCATCCATTAAATTAAACGTCTGCCATTAAAACGACAACCTGCTGTGTGTTCAGTGTAAAATACTAAAACTTTTCTTCTAACTCAAAACAGTATGTGTGCAAGCTTATGTTGGACAAGTGTGTGTCTGTGTGTGTGTGTGTATGCTTTCTATGCTTGCCTATTAATATTATTATTCTCTATTGAGACTAAATATGTGTGCGTGTATATATATGTATGTGTATTGTTTTTGTTTTTATTGTTTTTAGCTTTAATTTCTTTAATTTTTATCCACTCTTCTCATCTCTTCTCTTCTATATTCTTAAGTTTTTTTTTTGTTATTGTTGTTGTTGTTTTTGTTTTTGTTAGTGTTCCCTCGAGTNATTGTTGTTGTTGTTTTTGTTTTTGTTAGTGTTCCCTCGAGTTACTTGGTGTCATACTTACCTAAATTTCAAACATTATTTGTTTTGCAAATATATACGCACACACACATACACGCACACATACGCACACAAAACAACCATTTACAGTTTTGTTCCTTGTTACTCACTCATATAATTACTCTCTTAGCGTAAACACTATAAAAAGAAAAACAACAACAACAAAAAGCGAAACGTCATTGTATTCCACATAAAACAAGAAACATAAAAAACAAAAACAAAAACAAAAAAAAAAGAAACAAATTTAATAATAAAAAAATAAGAAGAAGAAGAGAACAAAAAAATTAACAAATTGTAGGCAATTGGCGCTTTATTGTCGCCAATTGTTAAAACCCAACACAGTACAAGCTTTAACGCGTTATCCTTGCTAACGTAAGGCGATTAAAAAACAAAACAAAAAAAAAAACAAAAGAAAACAGTAAAGTACGCTTAATAGAAGCGAAATAAAATTCGTTTTTTAAAACTGTTTGCGTTAACAGCAGCAAAATATCTTCGTTCGAAGAAGATTATCGGGCTGATCGGCCCATGGTGCAACGTGCATCATCCTCAGATGTTCCCTCCGTATCTGGTGGCCATCGAGAATCTCGATTTGGCCTCGGTTATTCATCATATCAAAGTGGATACAATAAATTATTTACACAGGTTGGTCACACTGTTCTTTCTTCTTTTTTTTTTTTCTTTTTCTTTGTTGTTGTGTTCTGTTCTGTTCTGTTCTGTTAATATTTAAATGTTCCCATAAAGAATAATTAAAGACAGGATATATATGGTCACCCTAGAGAAATGTCATTCCCTAGACATTAAGAATGACTAAACGTTTATGTATTGCAATTAATCGTAAATAATAAAAATAAACGAAGAGCTATACACTGAAAATTATGTTTAAAGGGTGTTTTTTTTTGAAGTGTTTGAAAATCTGAAAATGATAACATAATACAGGAATATGGTTGAAATGAAATGATTTACGACTACATACGAGTACAAGTTATATGCTGCTTTTAATCACCACAATTTTCAACTGCATTTTCTAGAAAATCTGGGAGTATGACGTCAGTGATGGCTTGGTTTTTCTGCTTCAAGAATTCCTAATATATCGACATATACTGTTATATGTGTTAATTTTATACATGAGTCGCGTGGCCTATCGCGGGATTTAAAGTCGACGTCGTACGACAGTTTCTTGAGGAACTTTTCGCGGCGATTTTATTTGCTCTCAGAGTTTTTGCCAGAAGGCTGCTGACTTGAAGTCGCCGACGCAATAATTTTTTCATGTTTAGTTTTGTTGGTGATGTCTGATCTGTGGTTTGAACCGTGGCCTCACGTGTAGTAAACCAACACACTATCTAGTACGACTTCAAACTATCCTAACGTATCCTCATAAAAAGCAATCCAGAGTACTTAAAGTATACGAACGTAGAGGCCAGTGAACAGGACTAGTTTAAAAAGAAAATGGCACCAAACTGAGGTTGCAATCAAGGCAAGTTCCACTTCCTTTGATTAATTTTTGGAAACAAAAAGCTGCCATAACGGCAGTAACTTACGTGTAAACTGCACCAAACAATTAATTTTATTGCATTCTGTTGCTTGTCAGCTTCTGAAGAAGAAGTTTCATGTCGCTTTTTTTCAGCTTTCAATTATACACCCAAAAATATATTACAGTAGGGTTCACTATTTTCCAATGCGATTCACTAATAACAATGAGAAGTGATCGCGATTTTTGAAAGAATATTTGTCTTTAGGGATTTGGCGTTGTACATATTTTCTATATTTTCCAATACATATACATATTATTAGCTTACACTTGTAAATATTACTAACAACTTTCCTCTGGGTTAACACGTGCCTTTCACAAATACATTCACATTTTTATCATGTTCTCTTTGTGCCTACATCTGCAATTTAAGACCATTATATGGAGACATTAGATGACATTTTGGTCACTGTAAAACTTTATTGGCTATGTCTGAGGAAGAGAATCTGAATTGATGATATTCGTGTATTGTATTGCAAATTAAAGTTGAACTAACAATAGCTTTCAAAAAAGGTGTTGTATTCATAACGGAATAAATTCAATTTTAATATTTGTAACCAACTTTATAAATCATGTGGGGATGTCCCTTCGTGTCCTTTTTTTTTGAGATGAATGCAGGCAACTGTAGTTCAATATGTTTAGAGCCCAGGAGATTTGTATCGAATGTGAGTTTCTTCAACAATTCTTTACCAATCTCTGATTTAACTGATGACGCTTTGAAGTTCTTATGGATATTGAAGAGCAGCTATAATCATGCGCAAAATCTTGGTTTCTGGCCTTTAAAAGTTTTTGATGTTTAAAGTTGAGTTTGTTCCGCATACCTGACTAACATAACAACATATTGGTTTTAGAAGTGAACTATAAAGCAAGAGTTTACATTAATTTGTGCTAATTTTGCCTTTCAATGTAAAACCATGTCGCACATCCATCAAAGTGAATGCCAAGATGTTTAAAATGCTACTGTTGAGGCACTACTTGATTATTTATTCGGATGTATGAGCAACAACAACAGCAGCAGGACCACATTTATGTTCATTACTTTAATTCTGCAATTGTTTCTTCAGCTGTAAAGTACTTACATAATTGGCCATTACACCCAAGTGTTATGACGTAACTTCTCACTCTGAAAAATATGATCCTATAAATACCGAATAGCTTTTAGGGGTTCCTTATTCGTTCTGAGAAAAGCATTGTCATCGAAAAGTGTAGAAGTGTGAGTGTTAATGCTCAATTTAATTGTCCGAAATTAATATTTTAAATACAATAACAGCCTCAATATCACATTCTATGGGGCACCTGCTGGTATGGGTTGGGAATCACTCGATCAGCTATGACTACGACCTAGTTTTGCACATCACTTATGTTGTGTTTGTTAATTTTACAGACGTCAGTGGCGGGACATACAATTTAAAATCGATACCGAACCACATGGCAATTTTATCGACCCTAAAAAAGAAAATTTCTTAAAAAACACTGCATTTAACAAGATTAAAAAAAAAAAGAAAATTTTTCTTCCAATCATTTTCGGAAGCCTTTCAGCTATAACTGGTTGCCAGTTTGCATTTTATTAACCTTTTTTAAGCATTTTTTTGCTTTTAATTTATGATTTCCTTTTTGTTTTCTTTGTTATGATAGTTTCAATAAAACTATTTTCCCTAATGAAAATGATGTCAAATGTAAAAACCTATTGTGGTCATGACCAACTGCCTCTTTTGTGCCACACACAAATCATTCATTTGTGACAGTCATCTCTTCATGTACGAGCAAAAGAAACAAAAGCAAATGAGAACATAATTTCAAGTGACATTTATTAACACTAAATCAACAGGTCTTTCATTTTTATTTTGCATTTTCATTTTATTTTTTTTATTTTTTTTTTCATTCCTTGTGAACAATTTCTAAAAAGAGCACAATTTTGATTTTTTTTCCCTTTGCAACATTTTATTTCAAACAAAAGTGCTTTGTTGCAACGTTATTTTTTTGCGTTTTTTTTATTAATAATTAAAGAACAAACAAAACAAAAGAAGAAGAAGAAAAAGAAATTATTGTTAACATTATTAAACAAAAAAAATAAAAAATAAATGATACTTTCGAGTTGAGTTGAAATCGAAGGTTAAGAGGATACCAGGGGTTATAACAGTGTTGCAAACTCAATCCATTCCATAATAGTTCGTTTCCAATGGAAGGCTATTAAAATGCAGCAATTTATCTAAATGTGTGATGAGCAATTTAATATACAAAAATACAACAACATGACATTGAAAGAGATGAATGTCTGTGGATGACATATTATATAAATTATTTCTATATCTCTGTATGTATGTATGTTATGTATGTATGTATGTATGTATGTATTTACAAACAACAATGATACATAAATTTAAAATCTTTAATAATACATCTCATATGCACTGTACATTCACTTTACAGTTGTGTTGAATGCAACAGCTGCAATTAGTAGCAGATTTCAGATGCACTGGAATACTATTAGCAAGGTGAAGATGTCTTTGTTTAGCCCAATGCTAACTCATTATGTATAATGCTCCTATCGAATGGACAAAGTTGTTTCAGTTAAGTTTACAATTAAAACGTTGTCACTTTGATATAAACTTTAGGCAGAAAGTAGTTGAAATTCTGTAAATTCTGTTGAGTGAAAACAAGTCTTGTTCACAGCATATTCAATTCGTTTTAGTGTTGTACTGTTGTTGGGCCTCTATACGTGCTCAAGTGAGCTTTTCGTATCAAAGCTACCCCTCCAACCTAGCTAACTATCTGTAGCGCAAAAGTATGAAGCCATAAAGGCTATTGTCATGATAAAATATTAGGTTCGATTGATTTAGATTCCTCCATTGATCTTGATTCCACAACACCACTTATGTAGCGTCTGTTAATTTGAAAGGTGGTACCAACAGTTTAAAGACAAATTTCTGAGAAACTTTTCATGGCAAATTTTATTTTCTCTCAGAGTTTTTGCCAGAAATCTGCTGAGAGGAAGGTGCCGCAGACATATTTTTTTCACATTCGGATTTATTGAAGATGTCAGACCTGTTGTTAGAGCCTTGACATCACGTCTAAAAAGTCAACACACTATCTACTAGACTACGGCGACTTAAGACGTATGACCTAAAACTATTAATAATAATGCTAAGAAGATAGCCGAGTACAGTCTAAGAAGAGCCATAGTCTGTGAATAATATTGGGAGATACTGAACGAATTCACCAATATGGGTTACTGGGTAGGAAGCCGTAGTTACCGCACTTGAAATGTCTGATATTACTACGAAACTGAACAAAATCCGTTACGAAATTCCTTTACTAAATGGCCACACTGTTGAATATTTGAAAACTTTCGGATACAATTTGTCATTAGGTTTGTAGGTAGATAAGTAGAGATGGTTATCTACCCAAAGGATTTGAATTTGAAACTCACTTTAACCTAATAAGGCCCATTGTGCTATCAGAAGTTAACATTTCCCCTAACTATCAGAACTATTAGGAGCTTCTGATAACTATCAATGTCTATCATTGATAGTTCGCTTGAAATGTCACCAAGTTGCTTTATTATCCTCTAGGCGACTTGCTCTCAGTAGATTTCTGTCAAAAACTCTCTGAGAGTAAATAAAATTGTCATGAAAAGTTTCTCAAAAAATCTGTCGTTCAGAGTCGACTTTAAACTCCAGGCCACTCATGTTAAATTAACACACACAACGTAAGTGGTATGAGAATCTAGGCCGTAATCCTGACTGAAAGGTTGTTGCTAATTATGTATGTATCTGGACAGATCGCGCTAGATTTCCTGCGTTTTTGTACAGATTTCCGAAACTGTCCATTTGACGTAAACCGAACCCATAATGGTATTTTGAATTATGAGCCCACAGATCCTTAAAGGAGTGATTCACAAAGTACAGAATTCATCAGAGGCTGTTCCGTTCTGCAGTAACTCGGAAGATCATATTGTCCCGGTATCCACATGAACGTCATACCGATTAGCTATCCTGTATGCAAGAAGACATTATTAAAATTACATTGTTCTGTGCAACTTTTTTATCTTTAAGTATGAGCGAAAACCTAAAACATTACCACCAAATTCTGAATTTTTATTATAGAACGGGCAGGAATGCATTGTAGGCTGCTAAGAAAATTTGTGGAACTGTGAGAAAGGATGATGTAACTAGAAAAACTGAAAAGGTTGGCTCGTTTTCGATCTGATAATTTTAATTCAATTAATTTTGCTTGTCAGTATTATTGTTCTTTAAAAACCTTTAAACATAACAAAGTGCCAGATGTAGGCTTCGTTCACCCAAGTTAAATACAACAGAATTCTCAACACCTCTACTCTATTTGAACTAATGGTAATTATAATTGAGCTATGAGACAGCCCTCATGCAATTATGAAAATCGAAGGGATGACGCTAATTGTCACGACTGTTACGCTAACTGTAAGTTAATCTTCAAATCAAAAAATTTTTCTTTCAAGGACTTTAAGCGATTTCTGATGACTTGCCAAACCCTACCGAACTTGATCCAAATGCCAATAGCTCAACAGCTATTTGACCAGAAAACTTAAGACATTTTCTTTAAAAACCTTATTCATTGAAAGCTTC
>QOCX01005476.1:0-12778 GCA_005959815.1 Sarcophaga bullata | reverse complement strand
TGGTATTGAAATAAATGTGAAAAGAGTTTTATTTTTTATTATTATTGGTTTCGGAATTTAGTGTTTATAGCATAAATTAAAAACATTAATTCGTATCATAATTACTCATCTGCGTCTATTTATTTACTGGCATTATAATTTAAAAATATATGAAATCATCTTTCACCGCACGGATTTTATATATTGGAGTTTTTCTTTTCTAAGTGATTCCAATCTTTAAATTTGAATACAAAAAAAGTGTGTGTAAGAGATCATCGAAACTGTTCTTTTGTTTGAATGACCTGTGGAGTATAACGTCGTACGTTTCGCAACATAAAAAAAAATCCAGTTTTCCATGACTTCGGCAAATAAATCCGACTGAATTAAACCGATGGTATTGTTTTACGAACAATTCCGTTTATTCGGATAAATCTACAACTTAAGAAAATCCCACTAGAAAAAATCCAATAGATTCCAAACATATGATCGCGGTAGTCAGTTTACATTAACTCCACATGGCATGATCATACCCACAACTTGCTCGTGCATAATCTAATCTAACGTGGCATGAGCTGTGTCGTATACGCAATGCCCTTCTATTCAATGCTGTCCTTATGTCGTTGGTGTCGAACTCATGCAATTCAGGTCAAAAGAAGTTAATAAATTATGTTAAAAATCATGTATGAATCATGGATAATCATAGTGCTCCCCGTTGACAATGTCGTCCTCAAAGAAATATGAGTCCATGATGCACACCAAACACTGAGTTCTTCATGTTGGATTGGACTGTCTTGAATCTCATGTGGATTGATATCGTCACAAATGCAATGAAAAAAGTAATTTTGCGTTCAGAAATTGGTGTATTCGTTGAAGATGGTTTTTCGATGATGTCAACACAGCAGCCGTCGTTGTCTATGTTTGCCCATGAAGATTTGGCAAAACTGGCGAAATAAATGACAACTAATCTTTCAATGTTTAGAAGTCCTTGTTTGAAAACTAAGTGCTACACAACGGAAATTAATTGAAAGATTGTCACGTATCCACCTAAATCTCTGCATATGGCACCATGTGAATAGAAGCTATCGAAATCGTTATCTCAGTGAGTTTATTTTCAAAGGACAAAACGGTTTTTTGGACCTAAATGCAATCAATAATCATAATGGAAATTAATATAAAAAAATTCCCGAAAATCGAGACGAAAATTTACACGGAAGGCATGCACAGTTATGCATTGAATTAAAAAAAAAGAGAATTTTCAAAATTTTATTGAAGTTTCTCTCGAACTCTTAAGAATTCTGTATCTCTGGCAATTAATAAAGGATCAGAACAACCTTAATCCCATTTCTGCAGTAAGACAATAAAAATAACATTTGAAGGTATCATTATAAGACATGGTTCAATGGGTGAAATAAGTTGAACTATTATGAGCAATAAATATCATTCCAGCAAGAGTTAAGTATGCCCTCAAATCATCTCCAAATCAAAGTATTCTAGAAGCCAAACGTATTTTTTATCCTTTCCAAAATAGTTCTCCTGTACATTCGATCTTAAAGATCTTTGTAGTTTACATGCATACATACATTGGCCATTACTACCCTTTAGTCTGGATTACGGCCTAGCTTCTCACACCACTTATGTTGTGTGTGTTAATTTTATACATGAGTGGCGGGACCTACAGTTTAAAAGTAGACTCCGAACGACAGATTTTTGAGAAACTTTTGATGGCAATTTTATTTACTCTCAGAGTTTTTGCCAGAAATCTGCTGAGAGGATTCGCCGAAGAAATATTATTTCATATTTCGTTTTTGATGTCTGACCGGGGATTCGAACCCTGGCCTTTCATCTAATAAGCCAACACACTACCTACTAGATTACGGCGGCTACCTTGGTAGTTTACAGAATCTAAAAATGAATTTATTATCACTAATAAATATCGATTTCATTCCCTTTCCCTTAGGTCTTCTTGACTTTTTTGCTCCTCTAATAAAGAATTTTTGTCATTTATGTAAACAAACAAAAAAAAAACAAAAAAAATCAAAACAAAAGTCTTTCAAAATTTCCTTTTCACGTTAATATAATTAAAGAAATAAAAAAAAAAAAAATCCAAATAATTCACGCAACTTTTTTTATGGCCTCAACTGAAGTTCTGAGATTAATTTTTGAGCATAAATTTTTTTTTATACTTTCTTTCCTGGATGTCTAAATTGTTTGTAAAATTGTTTTGAATTTAAAAGCCATTGGAATGGCTGCTAAAGCTATTCCCAGATCTAGTAGAAAATCGCAAACTGTAAATGGTAAGATTTATAAAGATTTTCTTATTATTAGCATGAAGCATTGAAGCTATAAAATCCATCTTCTTCAAAATTCCCAGCTGAATTTGTGCTTCCACAAGCGACGTATTATTGTAGACTGTGGTTCAAGTACTGCTAAAGCCGGTTTCTCTGGGAGAATAATCCACGTCTTTCAGTGCCCAATGTAGTGGGAAGACCTAAGAAAGGTGCTGCCGTGGGTATACGCTCCGAAAAAGACTCATACGTAGGTGAAGATGCCCAACAAAAGCGTGCTGTACTCAATCTTAGTAATCCCATTGAAAGGGGCATTATAACGAATTGGGATGATTTTGAAACCCATTTTGAGTATATACTACGCGATGGGTCTGAAACTGTGTAACGTATCCTCCAACTATAGTGTACTTCTAACAGAAGTGCTTCACACATCCCTCTCGTAATCGTGGAGAAATTAACGGAATTAATGCTTGAAAAGTTTCTGTTCAAATCATTTTTCTTGGCACCTACTCCTCCCTTAGCCTTGTATGGCTATGGTATTTATTCTGGTGTGTATTAGACTCTGGTGAAGGGCAAACTCAAATTGTACCGGTTTATGAAGGTTTTGCTATACGCTATGGTTCTCGCTACATACCCATGGGCGGTTATGATGTAAACCTAATGATACAACACCTTTTACAAACAAATAGTATAATGTTGGCAATATTTTCAAAATTCTAAGGATAGAGATTTCTCTCAGATATCAAAGAAAAACTATGTTATGTGGCAGTGAACCTACAAAGAAGAGATAGGAAAACATGCCGAACCATCGAAAATATATCGTTTACCCGATGGTAATCGTATAGAACTTGGCAGTGAGCTGTTCCGTTGTACGGATGTTTATTTGAACCCTCCATAATGGATGTAAGAACTGGTGGCATACATGAGAACATCTACAGGAGTATATCAATTATCTGATCCCTCCATTAAGCATATACTTTACGATCATATTGTACTGAGTGGAGGCAATTCATTATTTCCTGGCTTACAGCAAACGTCTCACTGCGGAAATCAAACATATGGCAGAACCAAATGCTATTGTACGAGTTCAAGCAAAGCCAGATCGTAAAAATTCAGCATTTTTAGGCGCTTCGCTACTATCATCATTGTCGAAATTTAAGGAAATGTCCATAACATATCCCGAATATTTGAAATTGGTCCATCGGTAGTTAATAGAAAATGCTTTTAATATAGGCATAGAATTCCGGCCAATAAAATTACGAATAATTAATCGAATATGGATGCAGTATTAACACAATTTTTAAAATGCGGGCGCAATAAAATTTAAGTAAGAGATCAACTAATAAACATTTATTTTTAATAAACTAATCAAATAAATCATATAATTTTCCGATAACGATAACAAAATATGGCTTTAGAAAATGATTTATTGTCTGCGTAAGAAGATTTTACTCTAGTAAATAGTGTGTTGACTTATTAGACGTGAGGCTACGAATTAAACCCTAGGGCACACATTTCTAACAGAAACGAAATATGAAAAAATATTTCTTTCGGGACTTCCTTTCAGCAGATTTCTGGCAAAAAGTCTGAGAGTAAATAAAATTGCCATGTAAAGTTTCTCAAAATTCTTGCGCTCGGAGTAGAATTTAAACAGTAGATACCTCCACTCATGTTTAAAATTAACACACCCAACATAAGTGGTTTGTGAAACTAGGTCGTAATTCTAACTGAGGGATTGTAATGACCAATTATGTGTGTATGTATGTATGTATATGGCGCCCTCTGCATTGGCGACGAGAAGTGACATTGAATATATCCGGAAGTGTATGAGTTTTATAACGATATCATCATCGTTAGACGCATCAAAGTACCGCTTGCATTTGGGCTTGACCAAATTTATTTCGGTAAATGTCAGGTTAAAGACGATGTTTTAATCAAGACGATAACTACTATGCTACTATTCAGTCTGACTGTAATGTAGGAACTAAAAAAGATGATTCTGATCAAATCTTCAACGTTTTGTTCAACCGACGTGGGAAATTGAAATAGAATTTTCAAACTGTGATTGGATCTCCATTTTCACCTACAAAAACATTTACTATAGACAAAGCAATCAATGGATTACAATGATTGGAGCATAACGTGAATGGCTGGCGATGTATATGCTCTCTTCTACAGTTCTGCCTCTAGCATCGAAACACATCAAACTACTCTTCAAAAAATTCCTGAGATTGTAAATGCTGGCTTGGTTAACTTAACAATGCCAATGTGAGTTAATGCCTTCAAAGGGAGGAAGCAAGAAGACCGATCCATTATAATAAATTGACTTGCCAATATTGAATCCTAAACCACTTAACCATCGTGTTTTAATCACTTACGAATGTCAAAGGAATAAATTTCTTAAGTTGTTTTGTTTTCCAATTTAAACTATAAATTTTGTTGGTTTTTTTTTATTAAATTCTGGCATAAAAGTCGTATTTGGTTTCATTAGCAAGCAATTGGAATGCGAATTACAGTCTGTCTTTGAACTTTTCATTTGTAGTATTTGATTGCCATACTTCTTATACTCTTGATAGGATATTAGATATATCAGGCATTGCGAGAGGCAACACCAATAATGAAGCACCCAAAAATATGAGACATTGTCACGTTCCGGGAAGACGTAACACTGACTTTAGCATTGGGCCAGCAATATGTACGCACTTCCCATATTAAACGATCTTTGATGCCATCAAACATGGTATTTGCCACCGCACAAACATATATTCTATATATAATTCAGAACGTATTTCGGTAGGACAGGCTTGAATGCATTCAAAAAATATTTCTAGCAATTCCACCGTTTTTAATGCCAATCATTCCGGTTTAAAAAGTAATTCGGGCACTGAAAGGCTTCCGTTATCATGCTCACCATGGTGCATCATGCAATACGGCATTATCGACTATATAATTGGGATTTTTTTGAGCATTTTCTATTGCATCATCATAGTTGAGCACAACATGACAGCCAATCCGTTTAATATCATTTAGGATTTCAAATTCATTTGCGTTTGCCATGGAAAATATTTTGAATTGCCATTTTCTGGTTAATAGTTGACCCATATATTTATCTCAGATCATTGCCACCCAGTGGTATATGACGGTAAGAATCGGGAATATAATCGCCGTTTTTTAAATGCCAAGATATGTGTTTGACCTGCACCCGATTCTACCATAACACCAGTTGTACAGCCATAGCCATACATGCCCATAGGCGTTGAGGGCGCCAAAAAGAAACATTGAATTCGATATTTTTCAAACATCATTTCGGCTGTTTTTTTCTCTATTCGTTTGCGATTATTAAAATGGTCGGTTATGAGCATTTGATGCATTTTAGGTTTAATACGCATATCATGTTCGAATATGTACTCAAATATGTCTTCCATATCGTGCCAATTTTTAATAAAACCCTTCTCCATGGGATAAGTAATCTTATCCGACATGCCACCTCTAAATGCAGCTGCACCAACTATTTTTGTAGTTGCAGCATCCACAGTGGATTTGCACACAACAGTTGGTATGGTAAACAATGGCTTCTGTTGACCAGCAAAACCTGCTCTTATTTTTGAGGTGCCACAATCAAGTACTACCAGCGAATTATGAACATCTTCCGGAAAGTCATCTATTTTCAAAATAAATGCAATTATCGTATGTAAGATTCATAAAACTATTACGGAAGCTTACTATCTGATGTTTGAGTTTCAATTATTACCACTTCGGGGGCCTTTTTATAAACTACACGATAATTATCAGCTGGATTGGGCTTCTTTTCACCGCATGAACTACAATAGTTTTCAAACTAAGAATCTCAGAGAAAAGAATATGAAATTGAAATTTATTATAAGCAAAATTTACCCAAAACAACTCATATTGCCAGAATTTAGAATTTTATGGAGTCAAATTGGAATTTTTTTATTAGAAATTTAAACGTTGTTCCTAAATGTGTGCCAAACTGTGGAGAATTATTTTTTTTATTTCATTTTCTAATGTCAAATCGTCAATACAAGACAATTAACCTATAAATGAGTACACGGGTCACTCTGTCATTAGACACACTCATAATTAGGGATGGTAAATAAGAAGATGACTTTATTGAAGCAGAAATGTTTCAAGGAAAATGTATTGTTCTTTATTATTAACACTGCAAGCATAATAGGGCTTGTTAGACGAAAGGTCAGGGTTCGAATCCCCGATCAGACATCAAAAACGAAATATAAAAAAATATTTCTTCGACGACTTCCTCTCAGCAGATTTCTGGCAAAAACTCTGAGAGTAAATTAAATTGCCACTGAAAAGTTTCTGTCGTTCGGAGTCGACTTTAAGCTGTAGGTCCCGCCACTCATGTATAAAATTAACCCACACAACATAAGTGGTATGTGAAGCTAGGCCGTAATCCTGACTGAAGAGTTGTAATGGCCAATTATGTAAGTATGGAAGCATAATAGGGTTACACTGTAGTGCAGATTTTAACAAAAATTATAAAGAAAAATATGGTAGAAGTTTTATAAACTTTCTACTGTCTTTCTGGGTAAACTACTGCATGGCAATCAGTGTTAGCTGTGGTCCGATTTTTGAACATAAGTTCTCCAGTTGAATTTTAGTCTTGCCACAGCCTGCGGTATTGATTGTAGACCATTCGTATCTAAACTTATAAAAATAATTTGGTATCTTTGCTTAAATAGATAAACTATTGGGCAAATGTGAAGTTTCTGTAGTCTAGTAGGTAGTATGTTGGCTTATTAGACGTGAGTTCACGGTTCAAACCACAAGTCAGGCATGTCCAAGAAAACGAATTATAAAAAAGATTTCTTCGATTTCTTCCTCTCAGCAGATTTCTAGCGAAAACTGTGAGAGTAAATAAATTTGGCATGAAAAGTTTCTCAAAAAAATCTGTCGTTTGGAGTCGACTATAAAATTAACACACACAACATAAGTGATGTAAGAAGCTAGATCGTAATCCTGACTGAAGGGTTGTAATGTCCAATTAAGTATGTCCGTATCTAATGGACAGATGTGCAATATGAGGCGGCTGTTGTAATTAAATTTGACTCTAAAACTGTTTTTCGTATGAACCCTTGCTATTGGAAATAATTTGTTGTTGTTTTTCTCTTATAAACTAAATAAACTCAACATTTCTCTGAATTAATCAGGCTGAAATTTGTTATTAAAATAAATATTTGCCTACACAGAACGAAAGGGTTTCGTGGGGGACACCAGTTCTAAGAATATTATCGTTTTATCTACCCTAAACCCTAAAACCACTCATCATATAATATTAAGAACATATAACACATAAAGTGTAAGGAAACCGGAACAACAACATACTAAGAAAAAATTATTTTCTGCCATCAACTACCAACGGGCTATGAAATTCAAAATTTTCAATATTCATTTTTTTTTATCAGTTTTATTTAACAAGTAAATAATGTCCATGTAGCGCAATATTATAGGATTTGTTTAATCATTAGCTTAAATAAACATTTTAATTAGAGCCTAATGATGTCATAACCCCCCATTCATAATGTTAATTTACAGTTAGGGTGAATAAAATATCAAGGATAGTATAATTAGAAGTCATAAAATATAATCATAATAATCGAAAACTGTAAATCTTATAAGAATTGACATCTGTCAAACCAGTTGTCATTTGTTCTGTCGGCGGATATAGCATTTAACAGATCCTGCAAATAAAAAAATCGTGGGTGTTCTGAATCCGCGACTTATCATGCGCTTCGTCCGTTTTTTGATCTCTATAATCATTCTACCGAGAGAAGTATTTAGAATGAGGTGGATAAATTCGAGTCCACTGGTTCAGTAAACGATCGACCAACACCCGTACGTCGTGACTTGGATCTTTGAATTGACACGTTCTGTCAACAAATTCCTTGTACGCAAGAATGCTTCTTCTTAGGTTTCTAAATGCCGTACATTGACAAAGAAGAAGTCTGAAGAAGTCTGAAGTCTTCTCTTATTCCTCGTAGTTACAGTTTCCTCGTCGTTTTCCCAATCTATAGAAATGTGGACATAATGACCAGCGTTCCGTTAGTATTGCTATGGGACTCCAAAGACGGAATCTGGTAACGATTAACGCATATTTTTATCTGCACATATCCTTGTAGTGCCAAATCTCTCTGCAAGTGGACTCGTTATCCCATCTTTCTTTTGAAAGTGAATGAAATTCTTGTGAAGCCAATTATTTGCTCGGTAGATGAATGCAGATTCCATGTATCAATTCAGCAGAGTTTTCCATTGTATCAGCTGTTTGCAAGTGTGTCGCCTTATTGTTACGTTCAATGACCCCGTGCTTAAAAATCCATCTCACGGTATCCATCGAATGTCTTGTTATCACCCGGCATTCTTGAACAAACTTAGATGTCTCTTGAGTTATATTGCCCATGAAAAAATAGGCCTCTCTTACCGCTCTATATACTGTGATACAAGATGAGTACAGGGGGAAATCTCTACAGCCATTATTTCAGCCTGAATAGTACCACAGCAAACAGATAGTGCACGAGACAATCTAGGATTCAGTTGTTTTGAAACGATTCCACATTGGACTTTGTCGCGTAATCTGAACCCATTACTGAACACTTGGATAATTTCTCAGGAGGGCATGTAAGGATCTATCCGATGTCTTCGTTTTAAAACCAGGCCCATGGGTATCGTGTGATATTAGGCATACCATCAAGCGTATTAGCCCTTGGCGCTTGCTATAAAGCCGTTGTTAGGTCATCAATAAACATTTACTCGCAAAATCTAATTTCATGTAATAATCTTATATTTATAATGCTGCTATATTTTACAACACTTCTGTAAATAAAGATTGTGTTCCGGTGCAATGTAAAAATGATTTTATTTCACAAAGAACCATGAACGTTACAACATTAGGAAATGGTTTCCAACCGCAAAACGGAGTTTCAACACAGTCAGAAGAAATGGATTTACTTGTGGCCAATGCGTTACGTCTGGTCGTAGAAAATGTATTCGTTAATCAATCGAATACATTTATTTTTACCATTTCAAACACTGGCTATGCAGTAGATGTTGTCATCAACAGACTCTTAGCATTAACGAGTTTTATTGCCGTGCAACTTATTGTGCTGGAGAACAATGTAAAGTATACGGCAGAAGACATAGGCAGTCGTTATTGTCATCTGATTATAATTGATTCTCTTAAAAGTCTGGTGGACAGCAATATAGTACAGTATAGGCGAAATCGGAATAGCTTGGAGTATTATTTTATTTTTCTGAAGACTCATGATACGAAAATGAATCGTGAAATGAAGTTAATATTTCGTTATTGTTACGATAACTATTGGCTGAATTGCAATGTAATGGTGCAATCTAATAAAGGAGAGGTGCTGGTATACAGTTATTTTCCTTTTAAGGCAAATAATTGCTTTCAAACTGAACCTGTATTGATTAATCAATTTAAACACGAAGGTTTTGTAAATCGTGAAATATTTCCTAATAAATTACTGGACTTACACGGATGTGCATTGAAAATAAGTACGTGGCATACACCACCATTTGTGGCTAATTATAGAAATAAAAGATTTCCAGGACTTAATGTAACGGGTTTCGAAATAATTACATTAACTCACATCAGTCGTTTGATGAATTTTTCACTGGCCATCGAATGGATATCTTTCAGCAAAAATCAATCACCAGAAGCGGCATTGTTAGAAAAGGTTTGTTGTTGTAAAAAATTAGAAAAAAATTAGAAAAAATTTCACTTATTTTTGTTGTTTTTATTGCAGTTAAAAAATTATGAGACCAACATAACCTTGGGCGTCTTTCGAAAGACAACAGCTCGTGATAAAATTGCCACACCCGTTTTCACTACATACTCAGTGCCTATTATACCCTTGGTGTTACGCAAGGTGGCCTCTGTAGAATCCATTGGCATATTGACGTTTCCATTCGATTACATTACATGGACTTTAATGATTGCTTTTTATATTATGATGGTAATTATAAATTTTGTACAAACTAAGGACACGAAAGCAAGTATTTTTGATACGTTTGAGGTGGTTATTGGCAGCACCATTAGAAAATTACCACAAAAGTCATCTACCAGAGTGCGTTTTATGACAACCATTGTCAGTTCGTTTATTTTGCGTACCGTTTATCAGTCTCTGTTGTATCTTATCTTTCGCTCAAATTTCTATCTGGTGCCACCGTTCACCTTAACAGGTTTAGCCGAAGAAGGTTACCGTGCCGTGGCCACGGAAGTGACAGCTGAATTTTTACTGCAAGTACCGGAAATTGCCAATAAGACTTTGCCCTTAATCATAACAAATAGTTCCAGTGAAATGTCTCCCATGCGTTTTATGGAATTTCATAGTAATGAATCATTAGTTGCCATGTCAACTAATGAATTCGCTTTACGTTATGTACGTGAGGAATTAACGTTTCGCACGGTCATACGTGTTTTACCAATTGATGTTAAGGAACAGCATATCAGTTTCCATTTAACAAAGCATTCGTATTTGATTGATCGTTTCAATGATTACGTTTTGCGTTTACATGCTAGTGGATGTAAGTGGTTTGTTGAATATGGAACTGGTGACGATTCCGAAAGAATATAATTGTTTACGAAGACTGGTTTCAGACCAGCGGCTAATGAATAGTACCAAACAATTGATTAAATTCGTTTCAAAATTGTAGGTTTATCAGATATAATTGCGTTTACATTTAATATCGTTTGTGTGTTTGTGCTCGAAATTTATGTCTCGATATAAGTGGCTAAGAAGTTTTTTGTAATTTTATACAATAATAAAATTTTCATTTAAATTGTAATAAAAATAAGAATAATAAGAATTTAATTTGGGCTTACACAATAAAAGAATTTCTCAGCAAAGAATGAAGATAATGGTAATGATATGGCGTTTTAGTGCACTTGGGAATTCTTTTATACATCGAAATTCTTATTTGCCAACCTGAATTACATACCATACATACATAATTGGACATCACAACCCTACAGCAGGAATTACCTCCTAGCTTTTCACACCATATGCTGCATATGCCGTGTGCGTTCATTTTATACATGAGTGAAGGGATTTGCAGTTTAAAGTTGCCTATGAACATCAGATTTTTGATAAGCTTTTCATGGCAATTTTATTAACTCTCAGAGTTTTTGCCAGAAATCTGCTGAAAGAGGAAGTGGCCGAAGAAATATTTGTTGACCGTAGTCTCACATCTAATAAGCCAATACACTACCTACTAGACTGCTGCGACCTATTTAAAATACAAATTTTCTTAAATATTCTGAAAGTCAAATAAACTACAACGTGCGGGTTTGTACACAAAGTTAAATACAACAAATCGAAATAATTTATTCGTTTGAAGGATCTATTGATGCCATGTGATGTGTAGAATATAACTTTGTTTGAATGCCTGCTGCGCTTTCTTTAGGTGGATAGAAATTTTCCATAACTCTGACGTGTAAATCAGGCTGATATTAAACGACATTGTGGATTCCCATTCACCTGAAACTTAAGAAAACTGTAAAAAAGTCTAACGAGGTCAAATCATACTTTCTCCAGTGGCCAGTGCACATTAACTACACGGGTTATGCAACTCTCTCATGCAGAATATTTAATAGTTTGGCCAATGAACTTTCCCAACAAATATCAATTGCCCATAAATCCATATTGAACAGTGACTCTTTTTGATCTTTTGCGGATTTGTATCATCCCAAAATTTACAATTTCAGTTGCTCACGCGTCCATTCATCCAGAAACACGCCCCATTGCGAAAGATAATTTTTTATGAAAATTAGGATCAGTTGCCACCTCTCAGTATTACGTGTTCACAACCTCGACTCTTATAGTTTAGCGCACTACTAACTAAGCTACCGGGCAATCTAGACAAACAACCTTAAATATAAAATATTCTAAATACCAAACACAAGTAGTGTGCTATACTGATCGGCGCAAAGCAATTTTCTTATTAATCTTCTACATCGTTAGCAACATTTCATGCGGGTTCAATAGTTTACTGAAATGGCCCCTTTTTGTTCGAATCTGTGGGTTAATATAGGACTACTATATTGAGCCTACAGTTTTTCTTATTTTACTATTGCCACAGTTTCCATTGTATTAATTGTTGAATTAAATTTGTTATCGTAATTATTCTTCCTTTGCTTTTTTAAGTGTCCTTAATAAAGTTTTTTCCAGATTAGCAGGTTTTATGTTCTGGAAAGAGCGTTCTCTGTAAACATATAAATAGTGTAGCAGCTGGTGGATGTAGGGGCCAGGAAGATACTATGAATTATAAAAATATGATTAAGGCCTCTGAATTTTATAAACTCAAAACTATTATGAAAATTTGTTATCTTTCTCTGTGGCATGAGTGTCTTACAGTCTTTACTTACTATATATGAGAGATATGCGAAGTGCAATCCCACTATACTAAGTAATATTAATTAATTATTATGTATATATGTATAAAGGATATCTTTTAACCAT
>QOCX01005475.1:2019-12779 GCA_005959815.1 Sarcophaga bullata | reverse complement strand
TCTCTACTCATATTCAAAGTTTGAAGTCCACATCATACTTAACACTTAACAACACGCATGATGTTGTTGACTTTGACTCTCCATGACTCAACATATACACGAAACACAAAATAGGTATGAATCGTGTACGAACACTAAAATACTCTCTAGAAGGTTGTGTGTTTGTTCTGCTTGCTGCTCTGTCTTTTTCGCTTGTGTGTCTTTTTTCTTTTGTTGTAAATGCAACAATAATTTGCTGAATGATTCGAGTCACTCGAAGTATTTTTCTAAAGTTACAAACCAATGAGTAGGCGTATGAATCAAACATATTTCAAATGGTATGAGTTTGATGTCAACGTACGTTTAACCTATACTCATTGCAACCTGTACGTATAAATCAACGTTGATGTAGTGAGTACGAATGAATGTTGACTCACTTATATTCAAAACTTCATGATTGCTTATGAGCAGCAAAAGAACGATTCATTGTCGATCTCTTATTGGTATTGATGATGTATGATGGAGGTATTACAGTGTAAAAGGTGCAATTTAGTCCTTGTAGTGTGTACGAATGAATCAGAAGAATTAAATTTCAATATTGTTCACTCACTTCTATTAAAAATGAGTAGCGAAAAAATGGTTCATTCGTGATCTCTCTTGGGAACCCTTACGACAAACAGAATACGATCTTATCTTTATTTAAACTAAAGGACAAGCGAATTTTTTGAATCGTTTTTTATTAAAAAATTTCNCAGAATACGATCTTAACTTTATTTAAACTAAAGGACAAGCGAATTTTTTGAATCGTTTTTTACTAAAAAATTTCTGGCGTTTAGTTTTGAAGTGATTCTTCTGTTTAGTTTGCGTATGGCGGTCTGTAATTATTTTCTAGACTGTACTGTCATGAACAAACATACATTTGTGCAGACAGTATAACAAGGATAATATTACAAACAACAACAACAACGACAGCAAAATACTAACAACAAAAACAAAAACAGAATAAGACTTAAAGCAACGATTAAAAAATATTTTAAAATATTAACACACAACGACAGAAGAAGAACAAACAAAACAAAAAATAGACCATAAACGGTAACAACAACAACAACAACAATAATATAGTCATTATCCTTGCCGTCATCATCAGCATCATCATCATCTTATGGTCTTGTATTGTTATTATTGTTGTTGTTGTTGTTGTTGTTGTTGTTGTTGCATACAACACATATTCGAGTACATGCAACATCCTTAAATAACGTCTGCAGTCAGCGTTTTTTTTTTTTTGTTTGTTTTTTCAATCCTTTTTCTCTTTTCTAAGTAGACTTGCAGCATTGCATGGCTGCTGCTGATATAAATGTTGTCTGATGATGCTGCTGCTGCAGCTGCATTTAAACTCACCTACACGGCTAGAGAATTTGTTAAGAGAGGAGAAAAGAAATTAACCAAAAAGAAGAACAAGAAGCAGAAGAACGACGAAATCTGACAGACGAAATCACTCCACTCCACTTGATTCATTCATTCATTCATTCAGTTTTTCTTCAATTTTTTTTTTGCGAAAAAAAGGAAAAATTTTGTTTTTTTCTGCCGAGGAGGATTTGTTGTGCTAATGCACACGTTAAAACTAAAGCTGTTGTTGTTGTTTTTGTTGTTGTTATTGTTGTTGCAAATCCACATGCCACATACAACATTAAATATTTTGTTTTTTAGGTTGTATTTGTCATGTTGCAGTTATTGTTGTTGTTGTTGTTGTTGCTAGCGTTGTTGCTAAACTTACAACCTGACTACATGGACTTAAAGGAGTTGCTTTATTCGTAAGCAGAGATTAGCGAAAAAAACAGAAAACAAGACGAAGAACAGTGGAATGAAAGAAAAGCCACAACAACAGCAATAATAAAAATAAATTGGAAAAAAAAAGAGAAAAAAGCAACGAAAACGAAAATTATTTTTAGGCCTCCACTAATAACACAATGCAACTAACTACAGTCAGCAACAACAACAACAACAACAAAAACAACAACAACAACAATAATACTAATAAGAACTGCAGACAGGATGATGATTCAACAGAACGTATGGGAAAATTGCAGCAGAGACATCAGCAAACACTAACAACATCAGCAAAACAACAAAAACAAAATCCATGAAGATGCTTCATTTAAGGACCGGGTTGTTGTTGTTTTTTATTTTTGGCTGGATTGCACTTTCATATACAGACCGACCTACACAAAACTTTATACTGAGACGAGACAAGTTATACAACAAGATGACGATAATAATGATGATGACGATGATGATGATGACGATGACGTGTAATAAAAAGACAGAAAGAAAAATAGAAATAATAAATGAGAACCAGACTGAAACATATCCAGAGAGACAGCACCAGCAGGAAAACAGAAAGCAAAAAAAAGAAGAAAACTAAACATGTATGTATGAATGCAATGAGACCGCAAATAAAAGTTTAAAACATAACCGGGCTCTTCATTTTTTTCTAAAGCCAAACTCACNCATAACCGGGCTCTTCATTTTTTTCTAAAGCCAAACTCACACCCACTACTCATACTCAGTACAGTATATTTGGATTCAGAGCCACTATGCCTAGCAATTGGGTGTTCTCCCTCTCTCTCTCTCTCTCACTCTTTCTGTTACTCTTCTTTCACCGTCTATCAAATTTTAATGCACTTTTAAATGATTTTTCTGTCACTTTTCTGCCTCTGAAGAGGAGGTCAAGGTGAAACCTTTTGCTGCTGTTGTCCAGCGTTATTAAAATGCTTTTGTGAATGCACATTTATGGCATCGTTATTGAAAAGCATAGGAGGAAGAACTAAGTGAAGTGAAATTCACAATTGTTAAGTGCTTCGTGGCTATTCAAAAATTTTTAAAGTGCGGCCAAGTTTAAATGCTCAATTATAAGCTCATAACCATGTTATTAAATTGCTGCAAAGAGAGACAGAGAAGTAGATTTCGCATCAATTAAGGGCGAATCAATGTATGAGCAGTTCCATTTAGGACAGCTGAATACGGTCATCAGCTTTTTAAATAAAAAAACATTTTGTCCATAGTGAATGATACTAGAAATATGCAACCCAGTTCACTCAAAGTACCAAGAGGACACTAATTCACTTTGCAATAGCATTCGCCAAATAAAACTCTTTAAGTACTGTTCGTAAGAACTTTTTTAAGCAATCTTACGTCCTTTTATCTAGGCAAACCTTATTTGGACTATCGTTGCAAATTTTCTGTCGTTAAAGGTTCCGTTTAAAGAAAAGAAAGGAAGCACAAGCTATAAAAGCGGGTTACGATTGCAGTAATAATACTCTACAAGACGCTCATCCTCATGGACACTATTAAGCACTAATGCCGCAGTCTAGAGAACTTTCAAAAAAAAAAAAGTCTCACGTAAGAATTTCCGTCCAGTGCGAGTTGGCGATGATTTCCGCATCCCATCCAACAGTGAGTTCCTCAACAACATGGACGTAACGCAGCGTATTAACATCCAGCGGCTGCACTGTTTCGGCCATATCGTTCGAATGGAGGAGGAAGCTCCTACGGGATGAGTATTTGATGCGTGGATTTGCGGAAGTTGCCGTCTTTGTTTGCGTTGGAAGCACCAAATAAAGGAAGCGCTGTCATCGATTGATGTGACCAACTGGCGTAGACGGTCAAGAAACAGAGTCGCCAAGAAAGTATGTGTTAAGGCAGGCTGAAATCCGCTAAACGTTAATGTTAATGTCCAATTAAGTAAGTAAATAGGTTTGCAGTACTGTTTTCAGTATGATAGAAGCTTTTGGCTATCAAAGAGTCGCTTGACTCGACCACTTTTGTTTTGCTATGAACACCTTAACAGGCCGTAAGAAAGTCCCACTTGCCGTAAATTCGATAAATGATAGACTATCTGCCACATTTTCCCAATTAGAAAAAATATTTTTTACGGACATTTTTACAATTCACAAGCCTAACACCATCCGTTAAGCTTTCATGTTCTTTATATGGCTTATTTTTACGCTCCAGGATTTAATTTAACATTTGTTATGTCTATACTTCTTAACTAAATTCCCAATTAGCATTCAATCACGAATCGAGTTAATTGGCATGGAATACGGATCATTGTAACTCTACATGGTCATGATCACGGCCTAGCTTGTTAAATTGCAGATACTATATTCCTTCTTTTCAAGAGGAGTATGGCCCTATTGATTCATAACGACTTCAATCGATCGAATAACCATATTCTGTTAAGACATGTGTACAGCTGCTCTTACATTAACCAATCCACATGCTATTTAGGCCCGTTTTCATATTGAATTTATTTAGAAATTCCTTGAGCTCGATGAGACATCTAATTTGCATCATTTAATCAATGACAGTAATTACTGCATATTCGTTTACTCATTAGGCCTCAAATAAATACAAAAAAAAGAAGAAAATTTCACTTTGCTTTCAAATGTCACAACACACCTTCCCCCTTAATTTTCGAAAAGTTTGAGAAATAAAAAGTCCCTGCCTCATCAAATTACCAATGCATTGAAATATCATTCATTATCGTTGTTGTTGGTTTTTGCTGTTATTTTTCTTGTTGTTGTTTGTTTTACTGTCAAATTAACAATATTGACCTGTCATGCACTATTTACTGCTTGTAAGTACTCATTCATACTACGGAAAGGGGGATGATGATGATGGTGCACAAGGATAAAACTAATTACACATGGACTGCACAGGATATACATACAAACGAGACATATGTACATACAAAGACATAAAAAGACAGACACAAACTGAAGCCTGAAACCGAACAGAATATTGCATGAGAAAAACTTAAATAATCTCATCAAAATATAACAGAGAAAAGTACACACACACACACACACACACACATCCACCCCCATACAAACAAAAGAAAAAATTGAAGAAATTTTAACTGTTTTAATACTTCATCAATAATCTCTGGCCCTTACTCTCTCTCTCTCTCGCTCTCTTCTCTTGTCATGTTCGTTTTTTTTTTGTCCTCATTTAAAAAGAAATCTTACAACAACAAATGTAAGACAAAACAAACTAACAACCCACAGCATAAAACAAGCAAACAAAAAAGTAACAACAACAACTTTGCAAGCTTATGAGTATAAATAACACAAAGACTGTGTGAAGAAAGAGCAAAACAGAAGAGAAATATTGGTGGTGTGATGTGGGGCAGCATGAAAGTGTATCACATACTCATGCTTGTAAGCATGAGAGTCAATCAATCCCGAATTGGTTTCAAATTACACAACACAACACATGCACAAAAATTAAGACTTAACAAAACCACAAATGTGTACGTACACATACGCTCTCTCTCTCTCTTTCTCTCTCTCGCTCTTTCTCTCTCTTCTTCTTCTTCCCTTATGCATTTATACAGGATGTTAGTTTCAAACTAAAAAAAATTGAAAGAAATTTTAAGAAATTTTAATTGCTTGCAAGGATGTTAGAGCAACACCCTGTACAGAGAGAATAAAACAAACAAACAAAAACTAAATTAAGCTTTAAAGAGAGAAAACAAAAGCAATCAAACACATGAAAGCAAGAAAAAAAGAATGATTTGTATGAACAACCAGAGATGGAAGCAAAACATTCTCTGTGTGTAATGCTGTAAGCATATTAGATGCAGCACTTGCAGCGCAGCAATCTCTTATAAACAGAATACATAGGTGTTTATGGAAGTGATTATTTTAAAAGCGGCTCGTCGATGCTGCTGCTATACATACATACAACCCTTCAGGCTTACGGCCTAGCTTTTCACACCACTTATGTTGTGTGTGTTAATTTTATAGATGACTGGCGGGACCTACAGTTTAAAGTCGCCTCCGAACGACAGATTTTTTAAGAAATTTTTCATGACAATTTTATTTCCTTTGCGAGAATTTTTTGCCAGAAATCTGAAGAAAATTTCGTTCATATTTTCGTTTTGATGTCTGACCGGGGATTAGAAACGTGGCCTTTCGTCTAATAAGATAACACACTACCTACTACACTACGGCTGCTGCTATACCTTTAACTTAATTTCTATTTTTGTTCACGTCAATCAGAGAATTAATACTCACATGGAGAGGAATTGTGCTGCCAATGACAGGATTACTGCTGTCGTCAATACAATATCATCCATGAACCAGAGGTTTTACAAACGCGATTCATTCAAAATAACTATTAAAACGGCGCATTGCGGAAGAGTAAATGAAGTGTTTATTTTTTATTTATTTTACTTATGCTTTGCTGCTGCCGCCTTTAATTTAATTAAAGCGTACGATAATTGTCGCGCCAAACACAAAGACAAAGGCTGCGTTTAATGTGTTTAAAGCATTACTGATTTGTAACTGAAAGACTGACTTCTTTGTCTGATTATTTATTTCAAAAGTTTATTTCATCCTTTAAAAACTGTTTCCATTACTTTATAATATTTTTTAATTATCCATCCCTGATCAGAACAATTTGAAGAATTTCTGATGAGAACAAATTAAAACCAAAAATTTGGTTTCGAATCTTCTTTTTTTTTCATTCAAGTAAACAAGAAAACAATTAATGACAACAACAACAACAATGAATTTTACAGGATATCAGAAAACCGAAAGAAACTAAACGGCTTAAATCAAAGAAGGCTGAAATATTACTCAAGGTTCGGTATTAAAACCCAAGTAATTCAATAGAACAGGACAGAGCACAGTCAATGCATGGTTTAACGGACAATTTTTTCTTCTTCCAAAACTATTCAAGGCGAGATTGAATAAGAAAAAAAGGCTTTAACAACAGTTAAAATCAAATAAAGTCTGGTTCACAATCATTTTGTAAAGTAATGAGGAAACGATCGTTAGGAAGGTTACTCCAATAGCTGTATGTACCCCCAACCATTAGCGAAATACATCAACTCTCGCCAAGGCTAAATACCAGGCCAAATATTCCGTTCTTGACAAGAGAGCAATTTGTGGCTAACAGTGGAAACCAGTTCGTTTCCTCTGGGGTAGAAGGTATTCTAAGCCAGAAGCAATCAAGTGAACACACAAAGAAATCTTAAAATCAACTCAGGCAGTAGAGTAGAACGATTTTAGAATTTCAGCTGTAGACTTCTGGACTCTTACACGTGTTGCGGAACATAGGAATATTGTTGGAAATTGCATTGCTGATGAGCTAGCCAGGTTCTAGAAGAAACTCGTAATCTTTAACACGTTACAAGGCATAGGTAGTCAATTTGTCTGAGTTAATATAGACTTTGTCCACTCCATTTTTACGAGGAAGCTCAGTTTAATTGGCGGCAAGAGGATGCGTGTAATGTTGCTAGACTTTGCTGGATACATATGGACAAGAAGAGGGAGGACTGATTTACTTCTTTCTGCATGGCCATCTACGGCATAATACGGATTCTTACATGCCAATCTATGTCAGGGCTTTCTAAATCTTTCCATGACAGACAAGGTCGTAACTGACGCTGACTTTCGGCAATTCACACACCAAATACGCATCTTGTGCGGAACATGTTTTTTCATCCGAATGGCATGGCCTGTACAGCCGCTGGAGGCTAATGCGCTATGCAACGGCCAATGTTATTGAGGAGTTCATTATAGCTCATCGAACGCCGAAACAAATTGCACTAAATTGCACCGAAAATCTTATGTATTCGTTTTTGAAGGCAGACGACTGAAATTGGAGCTTTGCAGCCCAATGGGAAAAGTTCACATGCAACGTATGTATATTAGGATGAATCTCGAAACAAAAGTAATTCATTCGCAGTAGTCTGGGTAGGTAGTGTGTAGGTTTATTAAACGTGAGGCAGTGAGGCAAAACGAAAATATGAAATTCTTCGGCGACTTTCTTACAGCAATCTTCTGCCATGAAAAGCTTTTCAGAAATCTATTGTTCGGAGTTGACTTAAAACTGTAGATCGTGCTACTCATGAATCACCACAACATGGTTGTGTTGACAAAGCTAGATTGTAATCCTGCCTAAAGGTTGGGAGTGACCAATTAAGTAAGTAAGTAATGAGGAAGAGGCACTGTTGTCCCAAAAATCCATCCTATTATGTTACATAAACTTAACGCTTAACCCTCGCATAACATTTTGAGATGCTAAAACGCTTGATAGTAATGTTAAGAATGAAAATACAGAATTACGTTAATGGTTACACATTCGTAGCTGACTTTGTTGAAACATAGCATATAGGATTCAGAACTTGAATGAAAGCAAATATTTGTGGAAGATTTAAGAGACATTAAAGGCCACACACACACCCTGACTCGGCAGTAAACTAAACCAGTAACTCAGGTAATACAAACAAACACAGAGTAAAGTAAATAAGAATGATATTATGTAATGGAATATGAAAACAAATTCCATTTGTTTATACAGAATAATGTAAGACACACTATACTTCTAAAGCAAATATATGTGTTACACACATACAGATGTAGGGGTAAGTGCATAATATAGTCGTAATAAAATTAATGTAATTGTATTGTATGGAATTGCCAGTGTGTGTACACAATTTGAGCCAACGTGTCTTATCTGGGTCATCTTTCATTTTATCATCGTCATCATCGTCATCATCGTCATCATCATCACCAACATAGTCTTACAACGTTCGCCATCGTCAGCAACATTATATTGTTCATCTTCATTATTATCGGTAACAATAATAGCAATTGCAATTTCAATTGCTACAGCAACAACAACAATAACAACAACAACAAGATCAACTGCAACTGCAACTGCAACTGCAATAGCAATAAAAACTGATTTGTTGGATTTCTGTTAACAACTGGTAAACAATTTGATTAACTAAACCCGGAGTTCACATACCACTCATCTGTCTCTCCGTCTGTCTGTCCATCTGTCTAACTGTCACTCACTTACATTTGGACATTCTGTACATGTACAGGTGCTGTATACCTTATGTATGTATGCATGTATGCGTTTGTCTATCTTAGAAGTGGTAGTTGAAAGAGTAGCAATAAATTCCGATATTAAAGTGTAGGCTGGTAATGTTGTTCTTGTTGTCGTTGCTGTTGTTTTAACATGACAGAAAACAAATATTAAGAAAAACGAACAACAACAACAACACTAGCGACAATATCAAGTGCTCTAATAGAATGAATATAAAATTCTATACATTCTTTACATACCAACACATTAACAACGATACACAGACGCAACACCCAATGAACATTTACTTACCAGACACTCTCTACACACAAACATTCAAATTCATTTTCTATTTTTGCAAAGGAAACTCAAAAATTCCAACAAAAAAAAATCTGATGTCCTGTGAAATTGTTTACTGGGTTATTATACTCAGATATCCACTAATAAACATGACGCATCCATTCAAATTCAGTTTTTATTTTTATAAAGGAAACTTAAAATTTCCGGAAAAAAAATATGTGATGTCCTGCGAAATTGTTCACTGGGTTATTATATTCATATCCACTAATAAACATGACGCATCCATTCAAATTGATTTTCTATTTTTGTAAAGGAAATTTAAAATTTCCGAAACAAAATTTCCAAAAATATTTGATGTCCCGCCAAAAATGTTTACTGGGTTATTATATTCATATGCAGACGTTAAAAAACTAAAACAACTACACATGTCAGTGTATGTATTAGTATTTGTGCAATTTGTGTGAAAGTAAGAGAAAGCTGTCTGCAAAATTCTTCTTCTTTTCTGCTTTTTTTGTAATGCATTTCTCAAGAAGCAACCACTTAAAATGGTTCCTCTGTGAGCCATTAACAAAAGCTCTTAAAGTCTACAAAGTAGAGAGAAAAAGCAGAAGAAGAAAAAAAAACATTTTTTTTTCCTAAAAACAAAAGCAAAAATGTTCTAAAAAACAACAACAACAACAACAAACGGCTACACGTTTTATGTTAGAAAAACAAACAAAAAAACAGAAAGAAAAAATTCAAGCATCTAAAGACATTTGTTGTTGTAACACATACATTTACGTGAATTCACACATGCACATATTAATTGTCGGTATGCATGGGTGTGTGTGTATGTTTGGCGAAGTGTTGCTGCATGTCTGGATGATTGTTTAAAATTTTTTTTCTCTTCTCTTCGGTTGCACTTCAATTGCAATAGGGAAGTACACTTTTGCAGGACAACAATTTTATTAGAAAGTCATTGCCAGACGTATTATATACAGGGGCCTGACGTATTATATACAGGGGCTAGTGGTTAAGCTTGTTGCAAGCTTTTCTAATTAACAATTTTAATAATTGCAGGAGACACCGACTTCTTCATTGTGATAGGCACCACGACTATCTTTGCTTTAAACTTTTATCAGCAGATGACTTTTAAGAATTCGCTGCATATTCTCGATCATCTTCTAACGCAAACCAAACAAATTCCGTTGGTGAGCTAGATTCCTAAAAGAAAACAAAACAACAACAATATAGCCTTGCTAGGTCTGGCCAATGATCTGTCATTGTTTTCTTAAGCTGTCACTACCCGTAAAGTTTTCTATTAAGAGTCTTAAGTGGGTTCTACATTTCAAAAACGGCTTATCCGAGATTCCTTTGCAAGAGATAAGGAACCGTTTATCCTGTTGCTAGCAAGCCTGGCCATAAGCGCCGAATTTTTTATCACTAAAGTTCCCGCAGATTCCATTTTTGGGGCTTTTTGCAACTCTTTCTCTGTCGTCAACCTCATTGTTCACACATCTAGGAAGGCTGCCCTATGTAACATTGTCTTCTTATCGCCGATTAATGCCATTAAAAGCCGCTGGCCGAACCAAAAGTATTCAAATGTAAGTACTTAG
>QOCX01005474.1:0-12783 GCA_005959815.1 Sarcophaga bullata | reverse complement strand
GCACAGTAAAACCACCCCATGTTCCGTACAGAGTCCAAAATATTCTCTTGTTTGAAATCTGAATCATTAGACAGATGCATAGAGGTACTAGAATACAACGACCTAGCAACTTAGTGTTCAACTCTAATAAGGTTAACTAACTGCCTCTTACTTGGTAAACGCCCAGAGAGATGTATTAAGACAGCATAGACTGTAAGTATGACGTCTGGTGACTTGTTCTCTTCACTGCATGGTTTACTTATTACACTTGAATCGATCCCCTTTCTAAGTCTACTGCTCTTTGAGTATACTTTACTCACTAAAATGCCAATTACTACCCTTGGCCTACTTATCAATAGTCTTACTACGTACTTACTTGCTTAATTGCTTATTACAACCCTTTAGTCAGGATTAAAACCTTTATTGTCACACCACCCGTGTTCTGTTACAAGTGACGAGACATATAGCTTAGAATCGACTTCAAACGACCGACTTTTGAGTAACTTTTCATGGTAATTTAATTTTTTCCTTAAAATTATTACCAGAAAACTGATGAGAGTAGTCGCCGAAGAAATAATTTTCCACGTTTCGTTTTGTCTGAGCTGGGATTTGAATCACCGCTTCACGTCTAATAAGCCAGCACACCTATCTACTTTAGTATGGTGAAAATAGTCTGATGCATAACACAAATCACTTCTCATTGCATTCCCTTCATTTTTCTAAGTCCGTCTTCCTACTCATCTGAAAGATTCTGAGCTCATTAGCGGCCTGAAAGCTACACTCTCTTGGCGAACTGATAAGCCTGCTTATTATCGCGACCTACGTAATAATTTTCAGTGAATCTATTAGGAGTTGAGTGGTTGGATAGTGCAAAGGCTGTCAGATTGTTACGTTTTCTGTACTTCCAATTCAAGTTCAATTGAGCATATCCTTCGATGACGTAAACTTTCGCTTGAAAGCAAAACGTGAGCTTCCCTATATCACTTTGAAGGTAAACACCTACACTTCTGTCCCACTAGTAGTCTTCGATTCATTTGTATACCAAGAATATACTTTCCGCTCTTATTACTCCGACTCGTTGCGAGGTATTTTCTGAATTCTTAACGTTTACTGTGGCTGTCTAGCAAATAGTTAAGGAGCAAAGGATTGGTCATTTGATATGGCAGATCAGAATGACTTGTCACCAAGTAACCTAACTCCCAGCCTCCATGTGAGACAAAATTTGAGTTTGCAGAAGAGAATGAGCACATCCAAGTCTTGTAAAACTGTTGGAAACCATATGGTACCTGTGCCCTGGTACTCGTCTGATCCATGCATTAATTTGTGTAACCAGCTGCTGATACGCCTAACATCCAATACGAGCAGCACCTAATGTCAGTTGGCTTAAGACAAAAAGAAATCAAAACAAAAATGGCAGAAAAAGATAAAAAGCTCGATAAAGAAAAAACAAAACAAGAATTAAAACTAAAGAAACAGAGAAAGAAAAAGTCCATGAAATTATTTTTCTTTAATCGTCAAGTGCTCTACAATTTGTATTGCATTTCCTCTCTTGGTCTCTCTGCCACTGTGGATTTTATTTTTAAAAATATTTTTTTCGTTTCATTTTTATTTTAAATTTTCATAAAAGAAAAGAAATGAAACAAGAAAAAAAATTTTTTTATTTGGCTTTTGGCAAAAATGTTTGTCCCTGCTTTGGCTTTGAAAATCGTTTTCAATCTACAACTGCGCTACTGCCAACAGCCACATACACATTACACTGATACCCACACTAAAGCAAATAGAAAAACTAGAAAATTTTCTCTCTCTCTCTCTTCTGGCCGTTCAATATTGGTTTCAAATGCTTTTTTTTTCCTAAAATTGGTATACGTGTGTGTGTGTGTGTGTGTGTGTGTGTGCATTAAATTTAGTTCAAAAGATATTAGAAGACCCCAATTGTTATTCTTGTTGGCATTGACTTGACTTGGTATAACATTTTTACACACTTTTTCGGTTTTTTTTTTTTTGGCTTGCTTTACTGTTCCTTTTTTTTCTATTTCCATTTCTATTTGACAAAGGTTTTCTCAAATATTTTTTGTTGTTGCCGTTTTTTTTCTTTTTTTTTTTGTGTGTTCTACTGAAAGTCCAAGAAGAAGAAAAGAAAAAAACAAAACGAAACGTTTTTTAGTGTTATTTTATCTTTTTTCACATTTGAATACTTTTACTGCCTGCCATCCACTATCACCATCATCCACCATCACCACCACCATGCACTAACACTAACACTAACACTTTGACAATGAATTCTTGAATGATTTCTTGGAAATCCATTCATTTGTTTGTGATCACCATACACACACACACACACATCACAGTTCACACGTTCTTGGATTTATTTATTGTATTCTAATGTATTTGTATTCGTATTGGTATTGGTATTGGTATTGTTGTTGGTATTCGAGTTAGAAGTTTTGCTTTTATTTGCTTCAAACGAACATACCAATACATTAAGTTGAGGTTTTCTTTTATCTATTTTGCCACTACTTTTCATATTTCTTTTTTCCGTTTTTTTTTCTGTTCTCTTAAACAGTGGGCCACAATAAAGGATTCTGCTTTCTTTTGGGTTATGATTTCTGTGAAGCTTATCTCTTCATTAGAATACTTAAACCTTGCCATACATTTACGAAATACCATGTCATTTAAGGTCATCTCTGGATTGCTTGCAGCAGTTGATCCTTTTGTTTTAGATTTCATCCACTTTCTCACACATTTCAGTCAACATTTCGGCAATAGCTCGATGAATTGGTTGATGTATAGTCTGGGTAGATGCGGTTGTTGACATAACCTCACAAAAACAATCTAAAGATATCAAATCGCATGATCTTTATGGCCAATTGTTGCCACCAATTATTTCTAAAATTGTGTTGATGAGTTGCATTAGCACGGCGTTCACATGATCTATCGTAGTCCCCTTAAATTTATAGAGGCTCGTTATAATGTCTTCTTCAGATTTCAGAATAATTTTTGGAGCTAACAATACAATTCCTTGGCTAGCTTTTGATATGCACGCAGATGTTTTTTCTCGTATGCATTACTGGCCCACAGGTTCCAAGAATGTGTTCGGATGGTTAATTCTCATCGTCACAGAATCTATATGTAGGGCAAGAGGCAATCCCCATTCTAAATAAATATATCCTTAGTCCATATTGCCCCGTCAAAAGAGAATTATCAACCTCACAATTGTCTGATATACGACTCAAAACTCCTTCTGTTATAGTTTTCTAACAAAAGTTTCCTTTGCCTCAAACCCATATGGTTTTAGAACAGTCTTTGAATCTCTTTGCCTTTCCTTTCGTTAAACTTACCTTTCAAAACTTCCGCTCACACTAGACAGAAGGGTTTTGGTCCTAACAATGGCTTGGAATCTTTTTTCCTTGCAAGCTCATATGCCTGCTCATTGCCGTGCATTACTACCCAAGCTAAGACCCAGCAGACCGTAGCCCTATCTTCCCTAATTCAGCTTTTTCAGACAGTCTGATACTATCTGCGATTTAATATCAAAACCCACAANTCAGCTTTTTCAGACAGTCTAATACTATCTGCGATTTAACCTCAAAACACACAAGAGTCGAGATCTTGAATGGCAGTTTGATTGTCGCATAGTATTGCTATGCCATGTCTTTTGTACTTCCTATCCAATTGCACTGAGCACATCTTTGGATTGCATGGACTTTCACTTGAAATATACATGCGCGAGTTTTTCCGTGGGGCCTAAAATATTTCATTCGGAGACAAAAAACTTCTGCTCCAATTCCGAGATCCGTGCTAAAGCCATCTGTATATCACAAAATGGTTGCTCTTTTAAAAAAGTACAGCTTCTGGCCTACTTCATTGAATTTTATTACTTAGTCTCGCTGTTTTCACAATCCAAGTGTCCACTGTGCCTGTTGGCAGGTGTCAGCCAATTGATTCCTTAGATACCGAAATCCCTCAAATAATTTCCTGTTAGACTTGTCTCCCACCAATCTAACACAGACCGCCAAAACTTTAGTCTTCACTACGATATGCAGCGGACTTAACTCCTACAGAGCCTCCAGCGCTAGTACTCATTGCCGCTGTTATGCCAACAAACACGCTATGATACTGCAATTCTATAAGAGCGTCTGATGACTATTTCAGTGTGTTGTAGCAAAAAAAAAAAACGCGATATTTGTAGTGAAGAAATTGTATAACAAAACCGCTTTATTATCAATTAAAGTGCGTTGTTAACAACACCTAAAAAAATTTTTTTTATTTGAAAATCAAAATCTTCGAAACCACATTTTCTACCATCCTAACCCACTGTGCAATGCATAGGAACGTATCTACAACGATTTGAAATATTTGAATTATCCATTTTAACGGTTTTCCCTATTTACACCAGCACTTTGTCTGTGTAGATAAATAATGTGAATGAACGGGGCAGACGAGACGTACATATGTGGGTGGGTAAACGAGCAAATGTATTTGTATTTGTGTGTGTGCTTAACAAATGTTTAAAAGTAAGTGAACAAGTATGTGTGTTTAAACATATTTATTTCGTTTTATTTATTTTCCTTTCACATACTCTTTCTTCCGTTCTCTACGCGATTCATGCGTTCATTTCTTGATTTTATTTTAATGTATACAAGTATTCAAGTGGCTGTGTATGTATGTGTGTGTGTGTGTGTGTGAATATTTGCTTTATTTTCTTTGAATGCGTTTTATTGGCAATATGTTGTAGTGGTTTGTTGCTATTGTTGTTTACTGTTCAATACACACAATATGAGAATCTCTTGGGGCACTACTTCTCAACTACTTTGACTTTGTTACTCTGCTACACACTCTACTCTACAGAGAGAGAGAAAGAGAGAGAGAGAGAGAGTGGTAGTGGGGTTAAAAAACAATAAAAGAGTAAAAGTGGAAAAAGAAAACAAAAAAACGGAAAATATCACAACATTTTGACCCACATTCAATGTCTTATAAGACGGAAAAGAAATCTTTCTAAACATTTACTTGTTTTTCTTGTCTTACTTTCAATTTTTTTTTTCAAATACTTATGAGTAAGTGTGTGTGTGAGTGAGTGAGTGCCTGTGTGTGATTTTTTTTACTCTCGCTCTCCTTTACTTTTATTTTATGATACACAACAAATGTTTTAGACGTTAAGAGTTAAGAGTTAAGAAAGAGAATAAAAGAAACGAGCGTAAAAACAAGATTAGAAAGAGAGCCTGAGTAAGAGGCCTGTGTGTAAAGGTTGAACATCATAAATCATAAATTGTTTATAAGAGAAGAGAAAAGAGAAAAGAAGAAGCTCATCGCAGTGATTAATGTTTTAGCAACCATAAGAGTATTGTAAACTAAAACCAGCAGGCAAACAGCAAAAAAATACATCAAAAATTACAACAAACAACAATAAAAACAATATTATAGAATAAATAATAATGAAAATGAAAAATCTTTTAACATATACACTCAGATACACTCAGATACACATACACATGCTCTTTTTTTTTTATAATCTCTTATTTATGGCATTTGATTTAAAGGAAAATGAGAGTGGTTTTGTTTCAATTTTCTTTTTCTTTGTTGCCCTTCCTTATGCTTTTTTCTGTTGTCCCTTCTTTCCTTCCTTCCTTGCTTTGCTTTGTTTTAATGTTTGATTTTGACCTGCTTTACGTTTCATGATTGAGGCTTGTCTAATCAGCTGGCCAATACCAATGGATTTGCTTTGCTGGTTACAATTTATCAATATTGACATTAAAAACTGGGTTAAAAAGTTTTTTTTTATAATTTTTTCTCTCTTCTTTTTCTTCTTTTTTTTTTTTGCTTTGCTTTTTTCATTATTATTGTGTATGATTTTCTGCTTCTTTTTGTTACCAATTTTTGTAAAACTAATTACAACAAGTCTGCTGGTAGCGTAGAACTAATAATTTATTGGCTATACGAGAGAAAGAGAGAGGGAGAGAGAGAGAGAGAGATGAGAATTTTATTGATTGCTTAACAACAACACTCACACACCTACTATACCGTAAAGAGTTATGACGTGAACATCATTCTTCCCCAAAACTGCTTCGCTTTCAGCTCGAGAGCAGAGTTCTAAACTGTTAAACGAATTGCTGCAAGGCTTAGTTCAATGCTGTATTTAAAGAATAAAGGATAAGCTATCATCAGAACATCACATGAATGACATCAGTTGTTATTTTGATTGACTATCATCTTGGTTTCGAAATTAACTAAGTCCTTAGCCTCTTATAAGCATCGAACCCCTAAAACCCTACCTAAATCAAGATGTCCACTCTACTTACTAGACTGCACTAGTTATACACCACGATACTAAGGTTGTCTGCCTTTTATAAAGACCCAAGCATATACTTATTTCATTGGTTATTACCAATCTTTAGCCAGGATTACAACCTACTTTCTCCTACCACTTATGTTGTGTGTGTATTAACTTTACGAAATGAAGGAACAAGGGCTCCTAACCTCAAATTCGAAGGGCAGATTTATGAGAAACTTATTTTGTCAGAAGTAGGCTGAGAGAAGGTGGCCAAAAGAATTATTTTTTTATTTCGTTTGGTGCAACATGTCTGAATTTGGAGTTGAACCGACCAGCCAACACAAATCTCCTACTAGAGTACGACCACTTCTCAGTCTCTCAATACTTTTGAAAAATGATTGGAAATTTCGAGGCTACTTTTTAAGGAGAGGGATCTTTCAGTGTTGTACANAATACTTTTGGAAAATGATTGGAAATTTCGAGGCTACTCTTTAAGGAGAGGGACCTTTTGGTGTTGTACACATGACACAGGTGCAATGTTTGATCGGGAGCATTTGAAATTCATGCAAAAGTTTACACCAATACACCAACGAAAGATGTATTTAATTCAACGTAGACAGGAAGTATAGATGGGGATGCAAACGATACATCGATGTTAGAAAATATCGTTTAAATATTGTTTAGAAAACATCGATGTTCTTATGAACGATGTTGCATCCACTCCACCATTATTTGTCGTAATGAGTACTGCAACCATACGATTTACTGTCCTCCCCTTAAACTTTATAGTATATTCGTATAATGTCTTGTGCAAGGCTTTTGCCCTGGCAAAGTTCAAGAGCCAACAATGACATTTCACTGCCTTACGCTTGATGCGCTTTCAGGTGTTTCTTTCTGGGATACATTAGTGTTCCAAAGATGCCAAAAATGTGTTCCGATGATTCATTCTCACCATCACAGAATCTTTATGTTGGGCTTGAGACAACCCCCGCTGAGAATAAGCCCACCCTGAGCCTACAAAGCACTATTAAAAGACCATTTGTCAACATCAGGTTATTTCTTTATAGTCCGATGCATGGGTTCAGATCTTCTGTAATTTCCTTACAAAAGTTGTAAGTTCCTCAAACCCACTTCGTTTGAGAAGCGCGCTTTCCTCTCCTTATGATCTTTTTTTCGCGGAGCATATCATTCAAAACTTCCGTTCATCTAAACACATGAACAAGGGAAATCTGGTTTCATCAGCGGAGCTTCCTCTCCTTTACAGGCCTCATCAGCTGCTTACTATCCGAGTATTCCCACAAAAGCAGCCTCCGTATAAGATAGTAACCTTCTTATCGTCTCCCAACATTCAGCTTCTTCAGGCAGTCAATTTTCGAACAGATATTCGTTTTTCTGACGGAAACCATTGTAGACTCAAAAGACTAACCCGGGTGAGGAGGAAACGAAAATTACTAACACATACTTGGAACCATTGCCGCTTAGAGAAGCTAATTCAGTGTCACTGTGTGCTGCTTTAACATGGAAAAAAATGGAAAGCACGACTGTATGCTCAAGAAGCTCTTAATGCAGAGCACTTCGGAGCATACAACCATGGACAAAAGACGAACTTTTTACCCCTGAAATCAATAATATTGTGCAGTGAACGTGTGAGCTCAATTTGGCTCCTCTATCCTAAAAATATCTTTTTCAGTTGCTGTTTAAAGCTACCAGTTTAATTTGCTCTTGAGTTTCATTCCGAGGACGGCAAAGGTGCATATAGGAGCTGTAAGACTAACAAAACAGACTGACTAAGCCATATAATTAGTAAGGATTTCTAAATCGTTCACTTTAATTTTATGAATGTGTTGTTGTAGTTGCCATTAATTTTATATTCTCTGAGCACGCTCATCATAATCGTAAAAGATTTTTTAGTAACTTTACTCTGCACCTCCCCCCCTAAGCGTATGAGTAATAATGAATTCCATTCATTATATCGACATTTTTTATTACTCATACGCCACCATATTGTGTTATGTTATGGCAAGTAGACTGTATTTATTGTTTAAACATTAAAATTTCTTTAAAATGCCATTAAATTTGGAAAAGTTGATAAAAAAAAATTTAACGCGTTTCTTTTTAAAAATCCATAAAAAATTATGACAAACAATTTACTACTACTAGCACTGCCTGTGTGTGTGTATGTGATACTAAACTGATGATGAAGATGATTGCTAGGATAAGATGTACGCCATATAAGTGTTAATAAATTTCCTGTTATATAATGTTTATTACACTCATACGCCTACCTAATTAGTGCTCTTTCTCTTCTATTGTTAGGGAATCTATAAGAACTCTCGTAGTAGAGATGAGCAATTCTTGGATTTGAAAAGTTGAATACTATGATAGGAGCACGCTACATGATAGGTTTTGTTTACTTCAAGGAGTTTGTGAATATATTTTAGATTAAAACCAGTGTCGGAAAGTATATTTTTAAAGTGATAGAAGTACACGGACTTCAGGATACCCTATACCCCGAACCAGTTTGCCCGATTTTCATGGTGGTTTGTGTGTAAATTTAGGAGCCCATTAAGATCGTTTTTATTTATAACTCTACTGCTCTCTATCTTCTTCACTCTCTCTATCTCCCTCTCTCTCCTTTGCTAATAGTATCTCTGCTTTCGTCATTTGTCATCCATATTCAGTGCATCCTTACAAGATCTATTCTCTACCCTCGAGTAGTACCGCGTAATGTTCTGTTATCTTTAGTAATCGATAACATACAATGACACGTGAAATCGATGACATACTTAATGCCAGATTGCTGGAATTTGACATATTTTGCTACTTGGACACAAGTGAAGCGCGCGTAAATAATGACCGGAAAGCATTCAGGCAGAGGAAGGAAAACTGCCGATAAAGTGAATAAGATGGTGGACAGCAATAACCTTTTGTTCTTTGTATTACAGGGGAAGGATATCGGATTTGTATGAGTTTTCATACTTATAAGGATGCGTTCCCTTGAAGTGAAAAAAATCAAGGGAACGCAGACTAGCGTACTAAATCATGATCCGAAGAATCACAGACAAAACAAGTCAGCCCTATAGCTCTTGCAGTGAAGCTTAAAGGACAAACACATCGATTGTCCAATGACGTGGCTTCACTACACCCTTATGAGTATAAAAACTCATACAAATCCGATGTCCTTAACCTGTCATACAAAGATCATAAGGTCATCAAAAGAGTAGGACACGATACACCATCTGTTCCGTGCTGTACCAACAAAAAAAAGTTGCAAAAACTCCTTAGAACGGCAAAGTTCAGTGTAGGATTTGTATTTGTCGAGGCTTTGCGAACAAGTTTATCAACTCTTTTATAATGCCTCTGTCTCTCGCGACTGTTTTCCTATAGTGGAGGTCGAAACTTTGCATAGATCCCTTTTGCCACAGGATATGACGAATTACTACAAACTAAAACCACCCCCATCGTTAACACATCACTCTTCTTTACTGCCATTTGGTATTACTTCGCGGGTTAGTCAGTTCACTTTGCTAATCTTATTTTCCTTGTTGATTTCATTCGATTGCCCTACTTTAAGCTCTTGAGGTGGCGTTTCTTCCTTGCACAATGCTTCACTTGTATATGTTTTGAACTCTTTTTTATATTTCTAGTCTCCGTCATACGGCATCGGGACGTGTACGGGACGTATTATTTACACCTGAACTAAAAGGTTGCCGTTGGAAAGTCACTAGAGGTCTCCAGCAACCTAAAGAGTGCTACAGAATTAGCAGACTCTCCCACTGCTTACCTCCGAGAAATATGAGGGAAATACACCCAACAGTTTTGTATAAAATTCTTAATAGAAACCCGAGTTTCATTTACCGATCAATCTATTAAATTTAAAATCTAAACTGATGGATAATCCACAGGGGGCATATTTTGAAAGTGAGTGTAGGTCTACACCTTTAACGCACTATCCACTGTCATTGCAAAACCAATTTGTATGTTGTCTTCCATATGATATTGTGGCCAATTAATATTACCCATCCCTGTACATATTTTCACTTAATAAACCCCAGAGTATTATTCAATTTCCTCCCTTATGAATTCACACTGACTCTCTCTCCCCTTGGCAGGCTACAAATTCGTGTTCAAAGTGATAAAAGTTTTTAAAGCCATAAAAATGTTGATTCCATTAGTTTTCCCACTGACACACGCATAAAAAAAAGTTATCATCATCAGATGTTAAGGTAATGCAATCAAAAAAAAAACAAGAAGTCCTAAAACAACCATGGAAATTGAAATGCAGAAATAGTGTGAGGCACAGACACAGAGAGCAGAAGGAGAGAGAGAGAGAGTGATGCGTTATAATGATGATGATTTAGAAAACATGTTGAATTTTTATGTGCCAAAGTTTATAGGCCTGTTTGGCTAATAAAAATCGTTTACAGGTAGTTGTTGTTGTAGAAAATAATAAAATATTAAAATATTCGTGGCATGGCACCATTACACACATACTCACAGTTTTTTTTATGGTGCTTTTCCGGTGTACATACGTACAACATGTATTCTGGGGTATCATGGCTATTAATTAAGCATTAAGAAATTAATTGTTTTTCAAAAATTATTAATTTTTCATTATTGTTGTTGTTTTTATTTCTCTTTACAGAAACGAAAAATTTTATACCTGCTGCGATGAACCCTATTTGGATATCACATTTAATATAACCATGCGCCGTAAAACCCTTTTCTACACAGTTAATCTCATTATACCCTGTATGGGCATTAGTTTTTTAACAATTTTAGTATTTTATTTACCATCCGATAGTGGTGAAAAAGTAAGTATTTCACCATAGATTTTTAATTATCACCCTCGCACACACACACAATTATCTCATACTCAGTGGATATGGAAGAATTAGTACCCTCCCCCTCTTCAAAATTTCTTGGTCAAAATTCTAACATAAAATCAACTACTATTGAGACTATTGGCAGACATAGTTTGCCAAGGATAGGTCCACAATTTATTCGCTATTCCCTTGGGAGTACATAACCTAAAAATTGTGGTC
Organism: Sarcophaga bullata; assembly: GCA_005959815.1. Taxonomy (NCBI): domain Eukaryota; kingdom Metazoa; phylum Arthropoda; class Insecta; order Diptera; family Sarcophagidae; genus Sarcophaga; species Sarcophaga bullata. The sequence continues at coordinate 1,488 of QOCX01005474.1, read as the reverse complement.
AGCTTTCCTGCAGCATCGGTCAAATGCTGCTGGTTACGCCATTAGAATAAAAAACAAATCTGATGAATGATCTTCAGTGAAACGAAACAAGTCTTCCTAGACGTAATTAATCTGTTTACTCGAGAATAAACTTGTGTTCGACTGCATAAAAATGCAGGCGTTCATTAACGAAAAACCTCCACATCCCCATTGCAGAAAAACTTCATATTGACGAGATATTTCGTCATACCCAATTAACAGATTAAACCCGCTCTATCAGCAAGCTTCGAGAGGTTCCGGGACTAGCTTATGAGAAGGGAGCTACCACACCGCTATTAGGTGAAGCGATTAGAAATATTATACCCAACGAAGGAAGTCAAATGGATACGACAGAACCGAAACTTTGCTTGAGTAATTGCAGCGAGAAGAGATTTGAGATCGTTTGTAAAACTATTAGGCTCAGAAGTAGTACAAGATTAACTTCCGGACATTTGATTGGGTATTGGTAGACCAAAGAACACGTGTTCAGAATAAGCGCCCAAGCCCTATATTAGAAAATCAGCAGAGCTTCAGAATACTTACTTGCAACCCAAACGTTACTAGATAAGGACTAATTGTTTCAGAAATCGCATAAGATTTGAGATCATCCTTAGACTATAAGGCTTAGAAGAAGTCCGAGACTATCAATCAGACATTTGATCGGGCATTATAGACACAAAGAACACATGTTCAGAATAGGAATGGCCAAAGCCCAGTTTATATATTCAGCAATGAGGAGAATGAATCATCAGAATACTTACTTGCATCCCAAACGCTACTGGATAAGGACTTATCGTTTCAGACATCGCACAAGATTTGAGATCATCCTTAGACTACAAGGCTCAGAAGGAGTCCGAGACTAGCAATCAGACATAGAAATGGCCAAAGCCCAGTTTATATATTCAGCAACGAGGAAGATGAATTATCAGAACATCTACTCGTATCTCTAAAGGAAACACGTTGGTGCATATCAAATACTAGGCAAGGACGTATCGCTTCTGACACCGAACGTCTAGAAGTTTGTCAGGGCATCAGAATTGGAATAGGCATTATAGGATACCCTCCTTTTAGCAATAATAAGTGAAGAGGAAAAGGTAATAGTTTTGTCTGGATTTTAGTGACTGACAATCGGTATATGTGGAGATCTCTCCTTAAACAACTTAATTACGATTACCCTAGCTAGTGTGAACACAATAGAGTTGTATGAACCAAAGTCATTAGTAGTTCAAAACAATATAATATTCGTTAGGTTTTTATCTCTCTCTTCAAATATAAACAAAGTTAATCATTAATCCGATCTACTAGGAGTATAGTTTTACTCGTCATCGTAGCTCGTAGCAATAATATTTCCATGTTCGAACACTTAAATTTACTTCACATTCTGCTTTAGAATTTATTTTTTCTTTCTTCTTTTATTGTTTTTATTACTTTTTTTTTTAAATTGTTTTCCTAATTAAAACGATAAGCGCT
>QOCX01005473.1:2629-12786 GCA_005959815.1 Sarcophaga bullata | reverse complement strand
ATTAAATTTATATCGTCCCTTGAACATTATTTTGACTGCATAAAATAGAATCGATTTGAAAGCTAATGTTCAGTAGTATGCACTCTTATGACAGACCGACACCATACTTTGAGACATTTAGATAGCCAGACTGGCGTATGCGTAGCACATATGTAACGTAATTATGCACTTGTCGTTTGTCTACAATTTTATGGCTGGCCTGACACATTTAATGATAATGTGTTACAGTAAGTGGGCGGAATATGAATTACAAAAGTGTAGTTAAAAGCTGTCTAGCATAGCCAGCAAGTGGGAATTTAAAATGCCGTAAAGAACGCATGTCTGCTTATAATAAATTGTAACAAACTGAAGACAATTTCTGTAAGTTATAGAGTGTGATGAGAAAATGTTTTCAAAAGTCTAACTTTTCTAACACAATAAGCGAAACATTTTCTTTCTTTTCGCCCACAAAGGATTTTCTTTTAAGCACTCTCCGCCATCCATCAGCACTTATTTTTGCAGCAAAAGCATTTTGCAACAAAGATTCCCTATTTTTTTTTCTATTTTTTGCCTTACGACAAAGGCAATTGTGATGAGAAGAAATACGAAACCTATTAAAACATATTACTTTACTTTACTTATTTTTCGCACTCTAAAAATGTGAAAGTTGCTGAAAACGAATGAATGAAGTTGCATCATACAAAAGAAAAGAAATATTTTTCATTGTATTTAATTTTAATTAAAAAAAAAAAAATAAATGAAGTACTCGCATATGAAATTGTTTTATGCTCAATTTAATACACGCAGAAAAGGTTTCCTTAATACCTTACCTAAAGGAATTGGTCAAAAAAAAAGTCTAGAGAAGGGTAGAATGGAGTGGTTAGTGAGGTTTTCAAAATGTAACAGAAGTGGCACCTGAAGGTGTTGTACTGCCCACACCATCTTTCCCCTTGTAATGTCTTCAACAATACTGTTGGCCTGACAAACTTCAGGATGCTCTTTGACTTGTCAGAAAAATTGTTGGAAAAATTGTCAGGTAAATTGTCAGATGAAATGTTCGATGAATAAGCAGATGAATTATCAGGAAAATTGTCGAAAATCTCATCTAAAAAATTTTTAACAAAAAAAAAGAGTCAGAAAAAAATTTTCAGCAGAAATTGTCAGCAAAAATTGTGAGATTAAATTTCTCAGAAATGAAATTTCAATAAAATGACAGAAAATAATTGTCAGAAAATTGTTAGAAAAATAGTCAAAAAAGAGGGATGGAAAAAATTGTCAGCAAAAATTGTTAGAAAAATTGTCAGTAATTGTCAAAAATAATTTTCAGAGAATAATTTCTGAACAAAATGGACTGAAAAAAATTGTCAGCAAAAATTGACAGAAAAAATTGTGAGAATAAAATTCTTAGAAACGAAATTTCAATAAAATGACAGAAAATAATTGTCAGAAAATTGTTAAAAAAATAGTCAAAAAAGGGGGACGGAAAAAATTGCTAGAAAAATTGTTAGAAAAATGTCAGTAATTGTCAAAAATAATTTTCAGAGAAAAATTTCTAAACCAAATGGTCAGAAAAAATTTCAAAAAAAAAATTGTCAGAAAAAAATCACTCGAAAAAAATTGCAGGAAAAAACTGACAAAACAAAAGTTGTCAGAAGAAAATTGTCAGACTGTCGGACGTAGTAAATCTTGCTATTTCTTTCTCATATATTCACACTGCTTGATATCTATCATTCTCTTTGCCATGGCTGTTGCACTTGACTACTCTCCGTTGATATACTCGTTTATACACAACAGCCTAATAAAGATGGACAGTAATTAAGGTATCTGGGGCTACTTATATATATCTGCACGATTAAGTATCGTGAAGTCTTCTCATTTAGACGAGTTTGTGGCTGATAACACAGTGTTTTTTTTTTTTTTTCTAGTTTGCATATTTTTCCTCATCATGCCTGATGATTTTTCTTGCAACGAGGTAGTCTTTTTGTTGTTCTATTGTTTTCATGTTCTACGAAGTGACTTTGCAGAAGAATTAACTTGACTTTCTCTCTCTCTCTCTCTCTCCTCTCTCTCTCTCTCTCTCCAGAATGACTTTGAAACCAGGCTGTGTAGCGAGAATGAATGATATGCGTGCGCGTATTAGAAAATCCATTGTCGTACCATTCCTTCCTTGCAGTGTATGCAGGATAAGGATTGAAGCTTGAATTTATTTTCGATTGCTAGAAAACAAACAGATTTATCCTTAAAATGTGAAGTTAACAATAAAAATTGTTTTAAAAAAATGAGAGAAAAAGAATGCTGGAGATTGAGAGAAAACAGTCACGCATGATTGATGGGTTAATTTCAAAAAATAGAAATCGTTTTTGGGTTCCATATAGAACATCATGAAAAAAGGAGAAAAAGAGAGGGAAAGGGGATTTAAAAATATATAAGAGGTCTTAAGAGGCATTAAATTGTTTGTTTCATTAAAATGGAATAACAAAAAGGAAAAATTTATGTTTTCTCTGTTTTTTTTTTTTTTTTTTTTTTTTTTTTTTTTTTTTCTTTTTTTTTTTTTTTTTTTTTTTTTTTTTTTTTTTTTTTTTTTTTTCTACCGAAAGCGGAACGAAAGGAGCATGTTGTTCTACAATATTTTAAGCATAGGCTTTTGTCAACGTTTAATTATCATTAACAAAAGAACATTAATGAAAGGGTATTATCACATTTAGATACGTATAGTTTTAACAATAAATAATTTTAAATGCGGCGAACGTTTTTATGGCCGAAGAAGAAACTTTAAAAGTAATCGGTGTGTACTTGTATTTGGAGTTTTTTTTTTTTTTTTGGAGGAGATGGTGGTGCATGGGTAAGCATTATTTTTTTTTTTACTTTTCTTTTCTGTCTATCTATTAATATTATTTATTGATGTTATATAATGCTTATATGCTTATTTGGCTTATTTAGTGCTTGTTTATTGGCGTTTTAAAAAAGTTCTTTTGGCATTTACCATACGACATAAAGGGCCAACATTTGTAAATAAATTTTACGAAAAAATGTTTCAAAGAAAAACGAAATGTAAAAATGAAATTTATTTTTATTGCAAAAAAATAAAATTAAAAACAGAGCAACAACACAACAATAACACAACAATAACAATTTTCTAAATAATAGATTACTGTGGTTTAACGGCCATTAATGTTGGTGGTCATTGCTCAACACAACATAAACACCAACATTTCGTATGTTTTTTTTTTTTTTTTTTGTTTTGTAATCCATGATCCTTCTAATTCTTTCTCTGGTTTTATATGTGCAGTTGGTTTATATTTTTTTCTTCTTTTTCTCTTTGTATGTATTTTTTTTTAAATATGGGCTTGAGGCAAAGCTGTTTGTTACTCGTTCCGTTTACTCGTTAACGTCTATCAATACGAGAGCCTAAATTAAACATTTCTTTTGACCCAAAAATCCTACACAAAAAAGAATCAAAAACGGAAAACGGAAAAATATTCAATAGAAACAAGGACATGCTGTTTTCAATCACAAATTACATACGCATATTTAAATACAGTGACGGACGAAATAGTAGCAACAATTTCTCTTTTAGTTTATAATACGTAATGAAATTCTTGTGTGTGGAATGGATTTGCGTAATAAAACTTCAAAAAAACGGGTGATTTTTTTTAAACGTTTGTAAAAGTGTTGAATTAGGACCCGTAATATATGCCTTGGGTAGTTAAAAACAATTCGGGTAAACAGCGAAACCACAATTGAACTTCAACGGTCTGACATCACAACTGTCTGCGAAGAAGAAAGTCATCATGGTTAAGGTACTGAAAAGGGGCGACTTGACAGAGGAATTACTCTGGACCATATGCAAGATACTGGTAGCTATCATATAGGGAGGGCTTTATAGGAAGGTGAAGCAAAATCTACGAGATAAACTGGCAGGTTTCCGTTCAAACAGGGCTAAGCCAACACGTACTTCCTCGTAGGTTTCAAGGCAGACTTCAAAACCATTAGACATGCTCGCGCATTTGAATCATTGATAAGAAACAGGTACGAGTCTTCAAACCTACCGTGATGAATGCAGAACACTCAGAATCAACAATTTCACGCAAATGCTGGCTTAAAAAAAGCATGCCAACATATCACCTCTGCCATTCAACATCGTATGATATCATAAGCAGAGAGAAGGGAAATAACATGCAGTCTCTCACGGCAATTCGAGGCATTGGATTCTGCGGATTGTATTAGAAGACTAAGACAGACTTATTGAACTGGGGATATGTATCAAGCCATTAGAATTAGCAACGTAAGCACCAACGTAACTCGCCGTAATCTAGTAGGTGGTGTATTGGTTTATTAAGCTTGAGGCCTTGGCCCAAACCCAGCTCAGACATTTTTCAGCGATGATTTTCCCAAAGGAGATTTCTGGCAAAAACTCTGAGAATAAATTGAAATTGCCTTAAAAAGTTTCTCCAAAAATTTATGCTTCGCAGTCGATTTTAAACTGTAGGTCCTGCCCACACATCCATAAAATTAATACGCACAACATAAGTGGTGTAAGAAACTAGGTTATACCAGCTGTAACGACCAATTATTTATGTATGTATGTATGTATGTATGCATGTACGTATGTATGTATGTATCAGAAGAAGATGCGTTTTTTTGTAGCTTTTAATGCAAAAAGACCCTCTCATATTTAAAATGTCTGCTCTCAGTTGCTAGTTGTTAGATCTTAGAAATGTATTGAATATTGTTTTGTTATTATTGTTGTTGTTTTTGTATATTTTACCAAATTCAACAAATTGTGGTTACACCATTACCAACAAAAAAAACCAAAATTTTATGGTAATTTTTGGTTTACAAAATTGATTTTTAAATTTGTCCCTGGCTTCTATACATTTCAGTCGTAGTCAGTCAATAACCAATGAGTGTGTTTGAAGAAAAGCCCTTCAAGTCTTAAGAGAATGTTATCGAAAAGGATTTTTTTTTTGTTAATTATTTTGCAATTGACTTGAAAGGAAGATTGAAGCACAAAATTCATTCAATAGGTATTGAAATTTGAAAAAAAGCACTTGCATTAGACATTAATTAAGGCATAAAAGAAAGAAAACATTTGAAGAAAATTATGAATAGAAAGCAAAATATGAATAAAAAAAAAAAGAAAAAAAAGGATCAAATATCAAGATAAAAGGCCAAAATCAAAAATATTCAACCTTCAATGAGTCAATGAGTTGCTGTTACTTGATTGTTTTTCATTTAAAATAATCTTTTATTCATCATTTGTCTGCAACTGAAAGTTTCGTGGAAAATTGGAAAAAACATTCTTCTTCTTCTTCTTCTTCTTTTAATAACTTAACAATATTTCGTTTATTATTATCAAACAAGCACACACATGCACACACAACCACAGATACATATGTAACATATTGCCTTACATGATTGAGCAACTAATTATAGCTCATATCAAAACCATAATCGTGCAACAAAAGAAAAAACGAAAGTAATAAACAATGGCGACAACAACACAACGACACAACAACAACTCTTATAAAATGAGAAAAACTTAAAACAAAACTTAAAAGTTTCCTTTTCAATCTAATGATGATGATGATGATGATAAACTCTAATAAAACATCAAAACAAAATACATACGTAGCGACAGTAATGAGCCATAAATAAAGTAATTAGTGTTTGTTGTTATTTGAAAATAGTGATGTGGCACATTACCCAGCAAACAATTCCAATTAAGGTTTTCCAAGAGGCTAAAGTAGGCATAAGGTGTAGGTGTCCATCTTCCCTTTAAACCGTTCTCTTTTCGTCAGTGCCATTGGCACATGGAAGTCCGTCGTTTCATCGCATAAATAGATGCAGTTCGTTATGGACCTTCGAAACGGCGAAAGTATAGCCGTCTCATCATATTCGCCAATTTGTTTATTGGTATTGTTTTTGCCAATACCAGTACCACTTCATCAGACATTGTTCTGAAACCAATTTGCTATCACAGTCTAAACGCGCTTAGGCGATATATCGAGGACAGTTGCCTCCTTATCATCCTCACGGAGAGCGCTTCAAATCATATTGTGCAAGTATATAACATTATCGACGTTATAAACCTCGATATTATCTTCCTCTTCTATGGCTTTTGTCTTCCAATATTTGTCACTATCCTCGTCTGCGTTCCCTGGATAACAGAAGACTTTTCGTTGATAAATTTTACGTGCTCCCTGATGTTCAACCTGCCGTTGATAATCACTACCAAGTATTTTATGGTCTTCTTCGATTCGATTTTAGTATTTATCTTCTTCACTATTTGCCGATCTTTTATTAAAATTGGGTCTTGCGTGCAGCAAGTTAGAATTCCGAACTATCAAGCCATTCCGCAATTTTTTGAACTGCCTTGTTCGTCGTCTCCTCTCTTTCCTCTACTGTCTTAGCACCTGAGACTATGGTAATGTCGTCTGAAAAACTTACAATTGTGGTATCGTTTGATACCATCATCCTCCTGGTACCTCATCGTGTTCCCCTTCTCCCTATCAACGGGGAAATAATCGTTTAGAATCTCCATCAAGTATGGTGGTATATAAAAAACGATACAAGTTATCGCCTTACAAAATCTACGAATTGAAATCCAGTCCAGGAAAATAATAAATTTTTATTTCAGACTGAATTGACAATCTTTCAATTTGGTTCACTGGGTTATTATTGGCTGAAAAAGACATTTTAATCCGTATATCCCGCCACATGTACATTTAGTTCTAGCATTAGTTTGATTGTGTTCGTGTGGGTAGAACGATATACATATACATACATACCACACACATATACATAGAAATCAACTTACATATCCATACAAATAATCTCACGCTCCTTAAACATACAACATAACTGTTTTAGAAAAACGTTGTTACACAGATTGACTATGCAAGAGTACATAGGAGGAGTAAGGGCAACAGAGTATGTGACAAAAACTTTTCTTGTGCAAAAAGAAAAAACCGAAAAAAAATTGCTAAGACGTGACAGATTTTACCGCTAAAAACAGACACACACACTTACTCATTAGGCGGTGAAACAAATGAAAATTATTCTTAAAAAACTTTCCACATTTTGGGCTAAAATAACCGACAAAAACAACAGCAATCACAACAACAACAGCAATGGCAATAGCAGTAGCATGATGAACATGGAACAGCATGACATGGCTTGTAATTGTATTTGACAATGAAGAAAAAGTAAAACTTAAATGAATTAACTTCTGGATAATAAATTTGATAAAGATTGAAAAAAAACAATAACAACAATAACAAAACAAATACATTAACAAAAACGATAACAACAATAATTACGAACATTCAACATGTATTCATAGACAGTCAAACCTCTTATGCAATGCCCTGCAAACGTTGAGCAAAAATGGATTTAAAAAATATAAAAAGGAGTGCAAGAGTTCTGGAACGAATCTCACTTGCTTAGTGGAGAAAATCTTAATTTATGCAATGCTAGTCTTATCACAGCCTCTTATCAAGATAAGTGACTTTGTCTGTCTTGATCCATATCATCATCCATTTAAGTTGACCTTTCTCTCTTTCGTGATATCACTTGGTAGCTGTTCAATCAAAAACTGTAACCCACCCTAGGCAAAAAATAACCTAAAAAAATGATCAAAAGAATAGAAATAGGCCCCTCTATGTTGACAACCATCGTAAATGAAAGAATGGTCCACGATATACGAAGGCTAGTACGTAGGCATAGGTTCGTATGTTGTACAGAGCAGATGCAATAATTCAAATGCCAATTGAAATCGTCTGTAACTGCTGTTCCAGAAGTAAAATGATTCATCAAAATATTATATGATGTCGTCTGTCTCTTATCAAGTCGTGACAAGTAGTAGAGATGGATGACGAGCGTTTTGAACTCAGCTTTACAGGATCGTGTCAGAGGTTAATCGCCTTAGAAGGTGCAATATGGAAGAGATTATGGACACAAGATATTCTCCGTATGCCAAAGATATTACTTGTCTGGAGGATGAACCAAAGGGCTCAGAGAAAAAGGCTAAGCCTTAACCCTTAGGCATGCAAAACGCCTGAAAAACGATGTAAGATGACAAAAGAGCTCCGGGTTGATCCAACATGGACAGAAAGTATGTACAGAACATAGCAATAGTGTGAGACTGCTGGACTGTTATTCGAGCACATGTATTTCATGAAGATTACTCGATAATAATGCGGTATTGTTAACGAGAACTGAATCAGTTAGGGACATCTTTCACTGAAGCACAGATCACGTAGAAGTTTGTGGTCATACGTTGGCAGATAAGTATACAAGGTGGGGTAGCATTCAAGCCATTGAGAGGGCTGGAAACTTTCGGCACAATGGGCAGAAAAAATTTGGAAGAGTATACGCAACAAAAGAGAAACCAATCCACACTTTATTTTCGTAATTAAGTAAGAACAGATTTTAGTAATGCACCCGGACGACAGTCCGGAAGCAACCAGGGTTTTGTACCCGGTTTTTTTATTTGAGAATAATGGAGTTAAAGACCTTTTGTTCCGAATAAGAATGCCTCAAGGACAATATGTCGGTTAAGTGATGACGATCATGAACCATTAGAACACATACTTAGGCCGTTAATGCGTTCCAAGTGGAAACAATTGGTTGTGTGCCGGGCTACTAGGCAGATAGTTTTCTTTCTCGACAACGAAGTAGTATTTCTAAAATTTGACTCTTCTTAGAAAGAGGGCAGGCAGTACATGAAGTCGACTGTCTACAGTACTGAAGCTTATCCACACGACGACTATAATGATAATAATTATGATGCTTGAACTCTCCGCAGTCTAGTAGGCAATGTATTGGACATACAACAAAACAAAATATGAAAAAATATTTCTGCGGCGACTTCCTCTCAGCAGATATCTGGCAAAAACTGTCTGAGAGTGAATAAAAAATTGCCATGAAAATTTTCTTAAAAATCTGTCGTTCACACACAAAATAACTGGTCATAGTCCTAACTTGAAGGGCAGCAATGACCAATTACGTATGTATGTATGTATGCATGTAATTATGAGGGTACCAAGGTTAAAGTAGCTCTTTGTCTTTTCACCAGTCCAGTTATTGGAAGGGTTTTTTCAACAGTGAAGGGGTTTTTATATGTCTTCTCCTAACGTTATGGAATATAGGAATGTCGCTAATTTATTGCCCTACCTTCCATTTATCAATTTTTCTTTCCAGCAGGAGTAGCTGTTTTACTTTCCACTTAGCTGTACATGGGGTCAACAACAGTCAAAAAGAAAAGGGGGGGGGGTCATTTGTAGGACAACAAATTTGTATTCAAAGCCTTCAATGACGACTTCATTTTTTCTCATGTTTATTTTGTTACGATCATATTCAGGCTAAATAACTACACAATAATTGCTCATTCATATCCAATAACAACTAATAGCGTAGTTAGTTGTTGTTGTTGTTGTTGTTGTTGTTGGCAATAAAACATGTTGAGATTTTCCCATAAATCTTAAGGAATGCGATACGATACTTTATTGCAGCAGGTCTCTTTCGTTCATCATTATAAAAACAACGTTGTTGTTGTTTTTTGTTCGTTCGTTTACTTTTGTATTTCATTTCAGGGGCTGCCTTTTTTTTCCATTTCCTTCCTTCCTTCGAATAGGTTTTTCATTTCCCATATTTTATTCTGCTGCTGCTGGCTTGTATTCCAGCTCTCCTAATGGCATTTAATGGCAATTCAATCCTTTTTTTTGCATTTTCTTTCTTTCTTTCTCTTCAATTCTTCAGTTTCGTTTGTTTCGTTTGTTTCGTTTGTTTCGTTTGTTCCGTTTATTCATGTGGATCCTTGTGATTATAAATGGTTTCTGTTTAGCTTTGCTTTGCTCTGCGCCATTGCAGTGTGTTTTTTGATTTTTTTGTTTTTAGTTTCCTTTAGTTCAAGTTGAATTACAGCCACTTTCTTTACTTTTCTTTACTTTTCTTTTCTGATTTTTTCTGTTTTTTTTTTTGAAATTCTTTTCTTTCGTTTTGCCTGAATTCATTAAAATTTATAGCCGGACAATTGGTTTTACGATTAATGGCATTTATTGCCTTTTAATCTTAACAAAACACACACACACATACACACACATACACATTCACATACAATAACAGCATTAGCATTGGCATTAGCATCGGCATTAGCATTAGCAGTGGGCAATAGC
>QOCX01005472.1:0-12787 GCA_005959815.1 Sarcophaga bullata | reverse complement strand
CAGATGCACCTCCTAGTTCTCTAAAAATATGCATCGACTTCTGGAAATTGTATTGGAGTACACAGAGTAGTGCGTATATGGAGGATTTGAATATCAGGAACTCATACAAATTCTCACATCCCTGCAGAGGCTTCCAGGCGAAAATCATCCCTATCATTATAGCCCGCTCAGAAGCAGAATATTCATTGAGAATGTACTGAAGTCGCCGTAGAGTAGTAGTAGTAGTAGTAGTAGTAGTAGTAGTAGTAGTAATAGTAGTAGTAGTAGTAGTAGTAGTAGTAGTATAGTAGTAGTAGGGTAGTAGTAGATAGTAGTAGTAGTAGATTAGTATAGCTAGTAGTAGTAGGTAGCTAGTAGTAAGTAAGTAGTAAGTAGTAGTAGTAAGTAGTAGTAAGTAGAGTAAGTAGTAGTGTAGTAGTGTAGTAGTAGTTATGTAGTAGTAGCCTGCTCCGCTAGTAGTCGTAGTAGTGTCGTAGTTGGGCCAACTAAGACGCAGAGTCGTGAGCTCAAACCTTAAGAAGCCCTGAACATTCGCGAAAGGAAAGCTAGGTGAAGAAGTAAAATACTTCCTCCCATGAAAAAATCTTCTCTAAAACTGTCGTTCGATTCGACGTGAAACTGTGGTCCGCCACTCATGTATAAAATTAGAGCACACACTCAACATGGTGGTGTGAAATTCAGAGTAAAAAACGAAAAAAAAAAGGTTGTTATGGCCAATTAGTAAGTACACCTGGATACGCTTATCAGCGTATTTATTCAAAAAAATCTTTTATTTCTGTTCCCACGCATGTGAATCCCAAATTAAAGTGTACAATGGCCAATTAAGTAAGTTATACTCGATAACAAAAGAAACTGCTATGCAGCAGCACTTATGGCTTATCGGGGTATTTCAGTCAGAGGAATCTTTTATTTTAGTTCCCACGCATGACAAAAAAAATTCCACTGCTTTACTGACGTTTCTTGTCTAGACGAGAGAGAACCTCTTTACTGTCACTAGGTGGAGTTGACCGCTTCTGGACCCAAGAATGACGTAACATCTACCTTTTCTCTAAAGGCATGACATTTTTTATGTGCTATCTGTCCTCAGGTTATACTCAATAATAAGAGGAGACATGTTTACTCGTTTGACTAGGCAACCTCTCGTGTGATTTTAAAAACTTGCGACACGAAGAAGTATGAAAAGGCCGTCTGCCAATTAACGTGTGACTGCCTAGCACTCAAACAAATGCTTGTAAGAATACCTTACATTCCTAATGGCAACGACTGATTTTAGGAATTAGATCTTCTGTATTCCTTCGATTATGGCTTTTGACCTTTGAAGATTCCACTGCAAAGCCATTTTAGTTAGAGTATCCGTTGGTCTAATAAGATTTTTATGATTATTTGGTTAAAATTTAAGAGATTCATGTTGCTAGCAGGTTCTAGAACGTTAGGGTTGCCAACTATCGTTGACTAGAAACAATTTTCTCGTAAGTCAAACCTGAAAGGCTTTGACAATCAAATTTAAAAATTAGCTTCTGATACTTTCGGCTATAAAAGCTACTTTTTACTACCCCCACACTTTATGTGTATCTTTATTTCTTTTTTTCGTAATTTTTCTTTTTAAAGAAGAAGAACAATAAAATCTTATTCACTTGATTTGCTCTGCGTATCTTCAAATTTTTTAATCTGTTATCTTGCTCTCTGTGTCTGTCTCTGTCTCTGTCGCTGACTCTTATCAAAATGCAAATACACAATACAAGTCTAGTAATATAAGAAATTAAAATAAGAAGATTAAGATCACAATAAAACCAAAACAAAAAAAAAAAGGTAGACTTCAGTTACTAATTTTTAAGGTGTTGGCTGCAGCATGTGAATCTATTGCTAGAGGCTTTAGATCAATTGCCTACTCACTTAGTGGCTTGCAGAAACAGAAACAAACCTGCATTCAACTGCACTCAATTCAGAAGTATAACTTGAGGGTGCAACCATAAAAGTTACTAACAATTGTGGTTGTTGTTGTTGTTGTTGTTTTAGAGAGANGTTTTTGTTGTTGTTTTAGAGAGACAAATTACTTATAAAAATATCTCATCATAGACATGGTAATACTAACTAACTGTTAAACTTAACTAACAGTGCTTGATTGATTCTAAAAAGAAGAAGAAAAGTGAGTGAAAGAAACAAAGAAAAATTTTATTTTTACTGTGAGCACTACAGTCTTAACGCGTTACTTGTTAAGTTAAGACCTCTAACGAAAGTATTAAACTGGCAATAAAATCTGGAAGAAAAAATTCCGTTCTTTTTTTCATATAAGATTACAACAACAACAACAACAAAAGAAGAAAACATATTTCATAAAGCAAAACTAAATCCAATAAATCCTGGAGTGTTTAAAGGTTTTAACATTTTAACTCTCTTTCCTGTGCAAATAAAAATAAAATAAAGAGAGAGAGAGAGAGAGAAAAGGAGGAAAGAGAAATTATTTACAGTTTACGGGAAAAAAAAATAAAAAATAAAAGGAGAAAGAGAGAGAGAGAAAGAAAAAAAGTGAATTAGTGGAGTGAAAATTTGCCAGGCGTTCAAAGGAAGGAAAATTTATTGTGTGTTAATAATGGGTCAAGAGGATCAAGAATTTCTAATACAGGAGCATAAGAAACGTACAACTGCTTCGGTGAAAGTCTTCATAATGTGAGTATATCGTTAAACATAAATACATACTTATACTATAACCAGACATCGGCACCAATAATCCCCCGGGGGACAAGCATCTTCGGCTTTTCACACACATAGGGCACGAACATTAATAATGTTGGTTAAAAACAGTGTAAAATTGCATTCAGTTGCTTGCCAGCATCTAAAAAGGTTTTAATGATACACCCAAAAAAATATCACAGTTGGGTTCACTAATAACAATGAAATGGAAAAATATTTGTCAAGTTAAATACGCAGTCTTTAGGGATTTAGCGCTATACATTGTTTTCTATATTTTCCTCTAGATATACGTATTATTAGGTTACTCTTGAAAATATTAGGTTACTCTTGAAAATATTACTAACAATTTTCCTCTGGGCTATACACATGTCTCTCGTAAATACACTTACATCTTTATCATGTTCTTTTTGTACCGACGTCTGATTTTAAAAGTCTAAGCGAGAGAGAGAGATAGAAGGAGAAAATGAGGTTAGGAATTAATATAGACAAGCCCGCAGGATATATAAAGTCTTTGAGAAAAGATTGGCTCTGAAATTAGGCAGAAATTGAGAATACTGTGGAACGCAACTTACCACACAGTATGCCTTCAATAAGCACCCGTGCAGACTAGGCATATATGATGCTAGTATCCACAGATAATGCTCAAAGGCCTATGGCATAGAAGACACAATCTGTTACTAACATATACGCCAGGTGAAGAGGACTTCCTGGCACATGCTTTGATGGTAATTGGTAGGTTCCTTGGCTTACTAGGACTACTTTAATGTTTGGACCTTAACACTATGCAGGAAATACAAGTTCATTGTCATTTAATTAAACGTATCTGGGTTGATTGCAGTACACGACCTTTTTTGAGACAGTTTTCTACGACTTTTTTTTGCACATTTCGAGTCGTATTTTGGCAATAACTCGACGAATGTTGCTGTTCAAATGTCCTAACATTAGAAGACTATGCTTTAGATACAGAGGTCCACCGACGGCGTTAAATACCAACATATTTATGGCCAATTGCCTCTTCACTTAAACGTGAAGTTAATTTCTTAGGAAACTTCTCAAGCAATAAAGTCAAAATCGGTCGTATTGTGTACCTCGTAGCACCGTCTTGTTGCAACCGCATGTCATTCAATTAATAATCAGCAGTTTACTTACAAGTTCGTAATCAACTGTGCCTTTTCAGGATCAAAGGACTTTGCAAAGTGCTTTCCAAAGTCTTCAGTGAGGATGTACACGCAAAGAAGCTTTGTTGTTCGTTCATCGTTTATCTAGGGTTGTATATGCAACAACAAAATGTTAAGAGTTTGTCAAAGGAAACTTTGAACGTGTAAAAGCCAAATGAAGCTTTAAAAAATGTAAAAGATTTTGTCAAAATACTTTCCAAAGTACTTTGTGCGGATAAACGGTGACTTAATTGCTTAGTTATTCGCTTACGTACTTACAACCCTCTAGTTAGGATTACAACCTAGTTTCCAACACCACCCATGTTGCATGCGTTAAGTCTAGCCATAAGTGGCGGGATCTACGGTGTAAAGTTGACTCTGGATAACAGATTTTATTCAACTTTCAGAGTTTTTGCCGAAGAACAGGCTGAAGAAATATTCTCTTCATATTTCGTTTTGTTAGACTTGTCTGGGTTGGGGTACTGAACGTCGGCCTTACGTCTTATAAATTAATACACTGCGACTCTGCCTGCCTTTTAAAGAATTTTATTGATTTTGGCGGTGTTTTCCAAGATGCCTAGCCATTGTCGCAATCGCCCCTTTGGTCGAACAGCTGAAGTCCATTGCTGATGCATTTTGTTGAGTAAGGCTTGAGTGTTTCAATTGTATTGTGATTTAAAGCTTTACAGAGCAAGGCTTTACTAAGTATAATTTCCGGATTTATTTTTTTTTTTCGTTGAAATCCATTTTGTGTGCAACAATACAAGTGCCACAATTATTTGCAACACAAAGAGAAAAAGAGAAAAAAAAAACAAGATGAGAAACAATATGTTTTATGGTGCACAAAAGCTCATCATATGTATGCACATATAACACGCATGACAATGCAAAGCTCAATAGAGACTCAACAGTTTAAAAGAGATGGATTCGTACACAACACATGCGCCTGAATACAACACTTGGTATAGTCACGTGGCTAGTGGTTTGAGTTCAAATCATGGCAAAGAAAAATGTTTTTTTCTTGTTACCCGCTATCAATCGATAATGATAACCACACTTACTCGTAATTGAATCACTACAACCCTTTACGAGCTAGCTTCTCTTTAATTGCTCACCTGCAAGCTTTACAACATTAACTTCTCGCAACATTCATGTTGTCTTGGTGTGACAAGTTATCTCGATTGGCGGACCTACAATTTAAAGAGTTTCGAATGACAGATTTTTGAGAACCTTTCCATGGCAATTTTATTTCATTCTTAGAGATTTTTTGCTGAGACTGCTGCGAGAAATTCGACGAAAGAATATTTTTTTGTTCAGATGTCCTGAGCTGGGGTTTGAACTATGGGCTCTAAATAAGCACACATTTCCTACAACCGCGTGCTCATTATTATGGTATAATAATGCAGCCAAGCGTCCGCAATATTTCATATAAGGACACCATCCCCTTTAGCATATATTGTGGAGAAAGAATCTGCTTTGAATATCTACAAACATTGTATGTGGAAGTTGAAGTGAAAAGATGTTGGTTTGAATGCATGTTGAGTGTGCGAATGAATGAAACGAATGAATGAACGTATGAATGCATGGCTGGTTGGTCAGTTGTATGGATAAGATGGACTTGAAATAGAATAAGTTTAAGTACTATTACTCTCCTCTATGCTAACTGAGCTATACTGTCTTGTAGCTGCTACTAACCGAATCATTCATCAAATTGTAATTTAACAAGTTTGTCTGTGTTGTATAATACAATGAAAAAAATGCCATACCCTTGAACTTCCGTAGCCGAATTGATAAGTTAATCGCTTTAAAAATTTCTTTATTTTTATCAATTTTACTCATCAAGTTTTCCCAGCTAAGCTGGTTATTTGACATCGATTCTACCACCTTCTGGACTAATGGGATTGCCATCTAACGCAAATTAATGTAGGGTTGTTGTCTTGGGTAGTTTGGTGAAAAAACTTGCTCATTGCAAGTCTGCTCTGTTATTCGTAACTGCCGGAAACCCCCTCACTGATTATTTGAATCAATTAGAGGAGAAAAATCCATGATTTTCAATGACTTAACAATCTACTCACTTAACAGATATGCTTAAAAAACTATGGTGAATTGAACATCAAAACCGGGGCCAGAACTTCAGCAAAAAAGAAGAGAGAAAAAAAACGAATTAAAGCAATAGAATTGCAATAAAAAACGATACAAAAAAAAATAAAAATAAATTTAAAAAGAAGTAATGGATACAGTGTTGGAAATGACAACAACAAATATTTCATAAAAAAAAAGCGAACAGGTACTTAGTTTCGTTTACAGGTGGTTAAGGTGGCCTTTTGCAAGGCCATCGTTTTCTATGCTGAAAAAGACGGGAGTGAAAAGATTTCTTAAACTGAATATGGCTTCCCGTTAGAGGAACCCAATAATGGATACCCAAGGATAGTTTCTCCTATTTTAGAAAAGAAAATTCTCTCTTCAGGAGTAAGCTAATCGTGATGTCTGATCGTATTGGGTGGGTAGTAAATAAAATATTTGGAAGAGTCCTACAAGCCTACAAGAGGAGGATTAAATAAAATGTGAGGTTATAGTAGGATAGTCTAGTAGGTAGTGTATTGGTTTATTAAACGAGAACCCTTGGTTCAATCCCTAGCTTAGACATTTCAAACAAAACGTTTTACAATCTTCTAACAAATAACCCTGAGAGTGAAATTAAAATTGCCATGAAAATTTGCTCAAAAAATCTTTAACTTGTAGATCTAACCACTCGGGAATAAAATTAACACACACAATATGGTGTGAGAAACTAGGTTGTAATCCGGACTAAAGGATTCTTATGATCAATTAAGTAAGTAAATAAATTGAGCCATCAAGTCCAAAAATTGACTGATCATTGTTAATTCGAGTAACGAACATTAATTGCATAAGTTAAGTTTGAGGAAAACAGTTCTTGCTCTCATCTTATCTAATAAAATTATCAAATAAAAGGCCCCGTTATTCTATAGCTCCCTTACGACCATAACCACTTAAAAACATACGTTGAAAGTAATAAGAGAGCGAATGTGAGTGGGAAATACGAAACAAATTATGCACTCAACCCGAGGTTACTTTGTGGCCGATGGGTGGGATGTATTTTTTTCTTTTCATTACTTTATCAATATTTTTCTTTGTTGTTGTTGCTGTTGTTGTTCTCAATTTGTATCTGTAATAGAATACGATTGTAATGCTAGAAAAACCAACAACAACAACACGAGTATGAGTGAATATCATTTCGATTTTCTTATACGACTTGTACTCATCACGTAGCATTGAAATCATTCTTTTGTAATAAACAGTACAACGGTAAATTGTATAAATTTCCTGTTCCGGTTGTAAGCAAGTGTTGTGTTGGTTGGAACAGTCTAAATACTATCACGGCAATAAAAAATGAAATCGTTATCTGGCGCACAAATCAGGTCAAATGTCATGGATTCTGTGGACTAATTTGCTATACACTTGTGACTTAAGAAGGCCTTAAGAAAACTTGGTCTAATCGCACGATTTCCGTGGCCAGTTTACATCATCTTCACGTAAGAGTGTATGTTTACGTTATTAAATAGCTTGTACAGAATATTAATATTGTAGTGTGGTTGAAACCTCTACCCTGACATCTCGAACATGGCGAAAATACGAAGAAACATTTCTTCTGAGACTATTCTCAGCAGATTCAGGCAAAAATTCAATATTGAAGTCGTAGTTAGTGTTTGGCTTATTAGACTGAGGCCATGGTTGACACCTAACCTGACAGAATTGAAATCATCTTTTGAAATAAACAGTACAACGGTAAATTGTATAAATTTCCTGTTCCGGTTGTAAGCAAGTGTTGTGTTGGTTGGAACAGTCACAATACTATCACGGCAATAAAAAATGAAATCGTTAAGGCGTTAATCTGGCGCACAAAATCAGGTCAAATGTCATGGATTCTGACTTAAGAAACCTTAAGAAAACTGGTCTAATCGCACGATTTCCGTGGCCAGTTTAATCATCTTCACGTAAGAGTGCTATGTTCTATGTTATTAAATAGCTTGTACAGAATATTCAATATTGAAGTTGTGTTTGAAACCTCTACCCTGACATCTCGAACATGGCGAAATACGAAGAAACATTTCTTCTGAGACTTATTCTCAGCAGATTTCAGGCCAAAATTCAATATTGAAGTCGTAGTTAGTGTGTTGGCTTATTAGACGTGAGGCCATGGTTGAACCCCCAACCCTGACATTTCGAACAGAGTGAAATCTAGAAAAATATTTCTTCTGAGACTTCTCTCTGAAGGTTTTAGGCAAAAACTCTGAGCGTAAAATAAAATTGCAATGAAAAGTTTCTCAGAAATCTGGACACTAACGGCAGGTGGTTTCACCAAGAAGGCTCATAGCTTATGCCATATTGAATATTCTATTTACTCTAATTGATATGATCATTACATCGCTTTAGTGAGGACCACAACCTAGCTTCTCACAACACCCATGTTGTTTAAAGTCAACTCCGTACTATAGATTTGAGAAGCTTTTGAATTTTTATTTTACTCTCAGAGTTTTTTCCAGAAGATGCTAAAAGAAATTCAGCGAAAGAAGAAATATTCTTCCGAGAAATCTGTGTCAGGGTTTGAATCACGTCTCACCTAATGAAACAAATTCCACAATTTTATTTGTTCTCGTACCCTTTCATCCGGAAATTGGTCTCTTCCTTGAGGACAATTTTTCATTGAAAATTACCCTCAGTTGCCAAGTACTCTCGAACACGGCGACCTTACTGGCACACTATGACAAAATCTGGGAATGCAGCATTGCAGACCGACGTTTCTGCGACAGTTGGTAGCCATTTTTTTTTTTATATTTCCCATACATTTGCAAACTTTTTAAAAAATGCTATGAGCAAAGATAAAAAGATAAAGAAAAAGGCAATTTTGAAAGCAAATTCAGTGTGAATTTAATCTCTTTTTAAATAAAATTTGTTAAAACAAAGTGTTTATTTTTAAAATCTTTGACCAAAGTTATCTTCAAATAATTTTAATCGGCATACAACAACACATACAATACTTTGTTTAACGTGTTCATTATCAAATGCCAGTCAAGGTAATGCTATTCGAACGATAAGGGAGACCCATTAAATTGCATCATGTTTGAATAGCAAATCCTCCAATTCAGTCATAAAAGCATGTTAATGACATCTAAAGAGTGGCAAATACGATGACAAGAATCAAATTGTAAACGTTTTCAGTTTGAAGTTCATTTTACTTGCTAAAAGTACTATAATAAGAAAAGTACCAAATTAAAAAGTACCTTTTTTTGTGTTCATTAATTTCATTTCATGAATTCTGCACAGTCGTACTATGGAAATTTATGAAATTATTTTCTAACAACAATGTACGAACTAAACCCTAGGCCAGTTTCAGGTTGACCAGGCTCTAAAGCTGCACTACAAGGTCACCGGTATCTAAATTTCTCAAGATATTCCCCCTATGTCTAGTAGGCGGGTTAAGCACAAGGAATAAAATCCGAAAGACTTATCGAGCAAGTGGTGTATAATGCAATCGGACGATCTGTTAAATTCCTCTCAAGTTTTTTAATGTCTCTACCAAACTTCTCTCTTTTTTTAATTACAGGCTCCTGGCACTTTTGAGGCCTCTGCTATCAATAGTGGTTTCAGCAAAAGTTACGGCTCCCTGGCTTCCAATGAATCATCGTCGCTGTACATATTCCTGGGTATAATGCTTGATGTATTTTGCGTGAGTTCATTCAAGGCCTGGTTAAAGTTTTGGAGAGCCCAAATTGGTGAAATCGTGTCAAAGGGGCGTATGGGAATGAGAGGCATATACAAGCCACCGAAACATTTTAGTTTCAAGAATGTTAAGCGTGAAGAAGCTAGAAATTGAAAGCAATTTTTAATTTTTTTTTTTTTTTCATGAATTTTCGTATTTTCTATTTTTCAGTTGCGCGTGGGCCTATCCAGGCGGAATTAACTGCAGGTTCATGGCAAGTTCAGGAGCTTGGGCAAAACCACTTTTACTTAATTGGCCATTTGGCCTTTCGTTCGGCCACCGCGGGCCGGGTCGGTTACAGATTCCGGCCCAAGTGTGCGCATGTTGGAATGGCCATGCCGGTAGATTGCCAAGGAAAATGCAGGGCCCGATGCGCTTAGTGTTCCAGCAATTTGAATCTGTTTAATAAGGCTCCTTTCTTAACGGCACGAGAGCAATTTAAAATCCTTCTCGCAGGGGCCACTGTATCGTATATGCCGCGGTAAACTATGGACGCAAAAAGCAAAAAAAATCCCAAAAGTTATCAATTCATACAGGGGGATTTTTTTTATCGTTGGGTAAATGCCAAAAAACAGCTCTGAGAATTAGGCGTGGCCAGGGACGTTTGTTAAGGGGCCACTATCGGGTTGCCGGGGAAACGGAGAACGGCAGCGGTTTGGCATTTGCTTCGGAAGCCAGTCTAAAACCCGAGCCGCCGCTATAATTTGTGAGTGAGGCGCCGGTGAAGCCGCTGGCTGGGGGATTTTTTTGATGGCAGCCAGTTTGGGCGTGGGAACAGGTCTGGAGACGAGCACAAACTCGTATGCGCCAACCCGTCGGGGAGAGAACCGTATTACTTTGACATACTCAGCTTTTCTCCGAACCTGTGTTGAAGACTGTATCGACTAAATTTGGCTAAATGCCGAAGTATACGAGTGGGCTTTCTAGGCAAAACCACCCAATGAGGCCGTAGAGCTTCTTGTTTCTCTTTGAAAGTAATTTTTAGCCAAAATCCTCTCCTTCCCCAATTCTTAATATAAATATAAAGTTGGATTTCGTTTAGCATTGGGGCCCAGTTGCTCCTGCATAAATTATAATCCAGCCGATTGTTTATGTCCAAGGTCGTTGGCTGTAGTACCGCCGTGAAAATGAATCCACGTTGACGTATTCCAAAAAATATGTAAATTTTTGGCTGTGGGCAGTAAGTGCTCCCTTCCCCTTTTTTATTGTAGGAACGACTCTGGTTTTTATTTGTTTTGATGATTAGATTTTTAGGGGGCTCCCGGGGAAAATGGATACAGAATTTTGCCAGCAATGGTTAAAATAAGGCTCCGGGAAAGGCCAAACCTAATAAGGAAAAGCATGAAGAGGTACCGCTGGTATTATAAAGCCTCTTGGCCTACACAATTTCGTGCCATAATGTGGCGTTCTTGGATATCCACCGTCAAGGAGCCTTTGCTCGTCAAAGTGCGCTTAATTCAAACTGTCGTAAGTCCCAACCATCTTTGCAAACTTTGGCTTTAAAATTTTCAATTTCTATTCGTTTTTGTGTTGCCAGATGGTTGCGGTTTTGATTGGTTTGATATTCTTAAACCAGCCCATGACCCAAGTGGGCGTTATGAATATCAATGGCGCCATATTTTTGTTTCTAACCAACATGACTTTCCAAAATGTTTTCGCAGTCATAAATGTAAGTTTTAAGTTCCACTTTAAGTTCCTCCATAGCTTGTATTTCTCTACACAAGAACTCTCTTTTACAGGTCTTTACCTCGGAAATTCCAGTTTTTATGCGTGAAACCCGCAGTCGTCTGTATCGTTGTGACACTTATTTCCTTGGCAAGACCATAGCCGAACTGCCGTTATTCTTGGTGGTGCCGTTTCTTTTTACAGCCATAGCCTATCCCATGATAGGTTTGCGTCCTGGCTGGGATCATTTTTTCCACGCTTTGGCTTTGGTAACCTTAGTAGCCAATGTTTCCACCTCTTTCGGTTATTTGATTTCCTGTGCTAGTTCCTCCACCTCTATGGCTTTGTCGGTGGGACCTCCCGTTACCATACCCTTCTTATTGTTTGGTGGCTTTTTCCTTAATTCCGGTTCAGTGCCTGTGTACTTTAAATTCGTAATTTCTCTTGGTTCCGTTATGCCAATGAAGGCTTACTAATTAATCAGTGGGCTGATGTACAACCCGGCGAAATTACCTGCACTTCAACCAATTACCACTTGTCCTAGTCGGGCAAAGTTATTTTGGAAACGTTGAATTTTTCAGAAACCAATTTACCTTTCGATTACCTAGCCTGATACTATTTTTAATATTTAGAATTGCCGCTTATGTTGCTCTGAAAATGCTTACCAGACGCAAGGAATAAATGTGGAGGGGCGTGGCAATAACAACATATATGTTCACCATTACATTTCCTTTAGATGTAAAACATTTGAAATTGATTTAAATTTTCTTGTAATAAAATAAAATAATTTTTTTACAAAACCCTGTAACAAAAACAAAAACTTTGAATAGCTCGATATGACTAGTATAAATTAGGTATTTATCTTGGATAAATATTTAAGACACCAACCAAAATAGCTTTTAGTGCCACAAACGGGAAAACCTTTTAAAGTTACATCAATATTTCTCAAATTAGATGTGAGTCGTTTGTGGGACACCATAAAAAATTCAGTTTCACTTCCGCTAACCACTTGGACTTGACTTGAATTGAATTAAATTGAATTCAATACTAGACTCTCTTACCATGGACTTAATCTCAGGGCATTATAACATCATATACTCCGCTTCATAAACGTTTTGGTATGACACTGATATTCAATCTGAAAATATGGGGTCATATCTTAGCGCCGCTACAAGGTTTAAATGCAGATTGTACACCAGTCAACCATTTTTACATACTAAAAACCGTTATAAAAAAAAACATCTAAACAATGCAACCCTGTTTTGATTTTCCTTTTCATTGCATATATTGACACATTGTGATGGTGTAATTGTGTAAGCCCAGCAAAGTATACATATTCAACATAAATGACAAACAGCTGACGTTTCGAGGTAAAATTTTTTGACAATCATCATCTCAGGAAAATATTTTTATTCACCACGTTTGTAAACATACCGGCATACAAAAACACAATAAGAATTTATTGAAAAAATCATAGAAAAGTTTCTGATAA
>QOCX01005471.1:0-12789 GCA_005959815.1 Sarcophaga bullata | reverse complement strand
TAAACACTTATACATATGCATGCTATACACACGTATACGGTGGATGTTAGCATATTAAAATGAGTTCAAACTGTGTGAGTCTCTCTTGATTTATTAAAGCAGTTTTGTTTATACCACACACAGTAGATTACAAAACATTTCTTTTCGTTTTTATTTTTACGTGAATTAAATGTAAAATAATTAAAATATTTTGTGGTTATTTTATTATGCAATAGATTTTAATGCGGTTGTTGTTATTGGATGTTGTAATCGCTTAAAGGTGAATAGTTTTGTTGAAAAAAAAAATTGTGGAATAAATTACAGTGTGATGTGTTGCGTTTATGCAGTCGACTTGGACGGCTTGTAATTTCCATGTGTGTTTACATATGCAAATCTCTCTCTCTCTCTCTCTCTCCTCTCACTCTCTCTCTTTCTCTCTCTCTCTCACTCTCTCTCTCTCTCTCTCTGTGTTATTAAATATTTGTGAAAAATATTTTTCCATTTATTCATTCATATTCACGATTCCATTCTCATTTCTATTCAGAATATTTGTAATGCTGTTTATAACTCTTTTTCCAAACATCCATTGAAGTGTATTTAATTGGAAATTATTTAAATTTATTCTCAGCGCTATCATACAATCCCCTGGCCTTTCGTCTAATAAGCCAACACACTACCTACTAGACTACGGCGACCACCTATAGTGCCCGCCATTAATAGTAAGGGCCTAACCAAAACCATTCTCAAAGAAATATGAAAAGATGAGGCCACAGGCTCAAAATCTATAACAAACAGTGATTTTTTCAGAATGCTTTGTACGCCCAGGATCTCATGTGGATTGCTCATGTCCCATATTCAATAATT
Source organism: Sarcophaga bullata (assembly GCA_005959815.1). Classification (NCBI taxonomy): domain Eukaryota; kingdom Metazoa; phylum Arthropoda; class Insecta; order Diptera; family Sarcophagidae; genus Sarcophaga; species Sarcophaga bullata. Next base: position 11,946 of record QOCX01005471.1, on the reverse strand, counting down.
TTGTTTGTTCACATAGCCATGCATTTAGAAATGATCCTCTTCGCTGAAGAGGGCCAATGAGAACCAGGTTCAATAGCCAACAACTTCAGAGCCACTTTTAACAAACACACATCTTTGTCTGTGGTTATTTAGTTTCAATTCAAGAATTAGTTGCAGGCCTAAGTCACAACTCAATATTCTGCAGGTTGTAGTCCGCAAAAGTCGAGTTTTTGTGAGCGATATGAAACCGATTGCTTCGAATTCTCCTGCACATTTCGACAGACAGAGGCGATGTTTTCAGTAGGCTTTATGTTTCCTCGCCGTACGGGTGTTAAAAGATCATTTACGAAACCAGTGAACTCTAGATAATCAACACCAACAAATTGTTGCCTTGGTAGCAAGATTATGGCGATCGTAAAATGGCCAAAGCGTGCGGCACATTGCCTGCACAGGACGCCCAATTGATGAAACAATTTTATTATTTGCACGTGCTGTTGCACGATATATCCGTTCATGGTGATTTGACAAAACAAACTGAAAAAATGCCAAATTGTTTGACAGAAGTAACTTCAACAAGATGGCTGTCATTAGCTGTCAATGTGTGAAAGGCTTTGTTGAAATGCCAGATATAAGCAATTACCTTCACAGACTCCGCCAGCCAAATAATGGCTGAAAAGTATGCTAATTCTTTAGGACCGTCGTAAGCTTGGTTAATCAATTCGACCTAATGACACGCTTTCACGATGCTAAAGTGCTTTAGTCCACCTTCCTGATTCCCTGAGTCTCTGCTACTCGTTCATAACAACGTATTCGGCAATTGTACACATTGTGTCTGTACTTGGCAAAGCTGTGAATTTGCTTAGAATGATGATGTGAACTTGTCACCAGACAAGAATGCTAATGGGTGAGGTTTAGTTTTACGACCTCACCGTACTTTCAATGCAGAATATGGGATGTTAAACAAATATCTTCTTAGAAACCATTTTACAAATGTAGATGAGGAGTTAGATCTTCTTTAGCCATTTCCTTGATATAAGAAACCAAGATCGCGTCCAAGTATTTGGCCTCCATGGTAATTTCCTTGTGCCTTCTAACTTTAGCGGCTTGAAAGCCGGAAATTCTTATAAATCCCAAGGCTTTCTATCTGCCATTTAGGAGATACTTTAATTGAGTTCCGTGACATGGCACCGTTAGGTCATGACCCTTAACTCGCAGATATTCATGGCATGACGTGAGCTGCGTCATCCTATAGAACCACAACACATTGGTGTCCAGATCAACCATTGAGGCCAACATTAGTTGGTAGTCATGGACCTATAGTACATACATACATAATTGGCCATTACAACGCTTCATCAGGATTACGACCTAGCTTCTCACACCACTTAGGTTGTGTGTGTTAATTTTTATATGCCAGTCGCGGGACCTACAGTTTAAGTCGTCTTTGAAACGACAGATTTTTTGAGAAGCTTTTCATGGCAATTTTATTTACTCTCAGAGTTTTTGCCAGAAATCTGCTGAGGGGAAGTCGCCGAAGAAATATTTTTTTCATATTTCGTTTTTGATGACTGACCGGGGATTCGAAGATAAAAATTTACGCAATACATTGGAATTATTTTTGAACCTTATTTTGAAATTTATTTTGCCACACGTCCATTCCAAAAGGGTTCTACAGTAAACTGAATTGTAATCTCTCCCAAAAGGTACCAAATATGTCTAGAGGCCGAAGAGCAGCATACTCAAGATTAATTAACAAATAAAGAGAAGCTAGACGCTCATTGCGAGAATGTGAAAAACTTTTGAAGAAACCACATTAATTATGATTATTCGGTTTTGGAAATTATTTTTTTGTTTTCATTCATAGAGTAATAGGTAGGGGAGGGGGATGGGAATTGTTGTATGAAAATATTGTAAAATTTGTTGTTGATTGTAAAGAAAACCAAGAAATAAAAACAAAATGATGGCTTTATGGGAGATAAACTAAAAACCAAAATCTCAATTGAGTTTTGATTTTACTTATTCGATTACAATTACAACAATTTACAAAAAAAAAAAAAAAAAAATTATGAATTTATGAAAGAAAAATAATGGATTTGGAAAATATTTTCAGTGCCTTTTTTTTAATATTTTAACAATGTTTTACGTTTCATAAACCTCTGAAAGGATATTCTTTCCTAATACTTTATATGGGAGGAAAACTTTACCACACACATGGCCATGAATGGCCTGGCCTGGTTTGGTGGAAATGAAATTAAAATCTATGAAATAGAAATCAAATCATCGAATACTATTTGGAAGCAATTAAGCTGAGTTTTCAATACATTTTTCCATACGTCCTTTACCACTACCGCGTCAGCTCTTCTATGTAGCATTCGAATGATGGTTTAGCTTGGAGCAAGCCAACAAAAATAAAATTTCAATCCTCATTCGATTTTATAAGGGAGGGGGTCACTGGTAATCAGAATAGAATGCACATCAACCATCTGATATGTACACATTACGGCAAGGTTGGTTCCATTGCCTTGCACATTTAAAGAGAATGCGATTGTGGCTGTGATGTGATTCAGTTGTCCATGGTACTGTGATATTAATTCCTGAAATTTTGAGGATAATTTGTTCTTCTGTTCTGTTCCTGAAAACATTTTTCTAAATTTATTACACAGCTCCTGTGGTTACTACATATATATTCACTGGAAATAAACTGTAGAAGCTATTTTTTTATAAAAATGCACACACACACACCACACACTTAAACTGGATCAAGTGATTTCTTATGAATTTATAATCACTACCAGACCAGAAGTCTCTTGTTGGAATTTTGAAATCGAATATTCTACTTAAAAATTTATAAGAAATCATATGATCTATCGGATTTGTCTCTGTCATACCAATACAGCAGCATGTCCGTAGTTCAGGTTGGATTAGAATTTGACTACATTGAGTCTTACTACCACCAATTCAGACCTCTGCTTTAAAAGCTGGTTTAATTGTAGTGAAACAGAGCTCACTACGTTTCGTGGACAAGAGCGAACATTAAAACTACATTCGTTAGGGGCTTAATCCCTTAATCCGAATAAATCAAAAGATTTTCAAAGATTTGCTTGGAAAACATTGCAAGTGGTCAGGCAGCCTATTCACACTTGTATGATTGGTCATTATAACACATCAGTCAGGATTACGACCTAGTTTCTCATACCACTTGTGTTGTGTGTTATAGATTACAGATGACTTCGAACAACAAATTTTTGAGAAAGTTTTCATGGCAATTTTATTTACTGTCCCAGTTTTTGCCAGAGGACTGGGTGCTGAAAGGCCGAAGAAATGTTTGAGTTTGAGTTTGAAACACGACTTCACTTATAATAAGTAAACACATTACCTACGAGACTACGGTGACTACAGAACCATGTCAGCCCCTGAGTGTAAACCACATGAGTTGCATTGGGAACATAGAGATCACCAGTGATCACTCCAATTAAACCAAATATTAAAGCAGAGGTCTGGGTTGGTGGCAGTTAGACTCAATGCAGTCAAATCTTAATCAAACCTGTACTATGGACATGCTGCTATTCCAGTAAGACAAAGACAAATCAAATGGAATTACCCAAAAAATTTCCATAAGAAATCCTTTTAAGCGGAGTATAGTCTTATTCCGGGAATAAGAATGATCAAAGAGTGCCAAGAAAGCCATAGCGATGCCAGCGACAAACTACGAGACACCATGTTAGAGAATTTGGTGAAAATTTTATTATTTTCGGTGCTAGATAAGGACGAGGGAACTCATCCAGTTTTCTTGCTCGTAATCTACTGTGATCACAATCAATATTCATCTCAGAAATCGAACATTCTCTGAAGAAAACCAATCCGAGTCCAAAACAAATGTTTCTATTACAGCAGTCCTTAAATTAGAGAGCTCGGTCAAGGATATCAGAAAATGGAAGGTGAAAACCCATTGTCTTTTCATGATCAGAGCACGATACTGACAGGATACTTCATCCTCTAAACCACTGCTTCAGCAGACAAAAAGAAAAAGGCTAATGGTTTGTAAGAATCGTTATTGTGCGATAAATGGCCTTGCGATTTAAGAACAGAAGTGAGCCATTCCTCTTCTTATCCCTAGCTGCCCAGCAGAGTCTCCTACACGTGTCACCCTGCTGCCAAAGAGATTAAGTTTCCCTGCAATAAGTGTGCATAACATTTAAATTAACTGAGACTGTTGGAGTACCAATGCCCTATTAAAGGTTGCAAGCTGCATACTGATCCTGGCCAGCTCATCAGAAATTCAATTTTCAATAAGGTCCCTAAACCCGAAACATAATTTTAAAAAATTAAAAAATACCATGAACGACTGGGAATTGGAATTTGAAATTTCTTTCGATAAATTTAATATGAAAATGGCTTTTAAATGGGGAAAGACTGAAATAAAATTGAATGCAGAATATGAATTATGATTTGTTTAATTGAAAAGCTTTGTTTTTAAATATTTTAATAACAATTTGTGTAGGATATTGTTGTATTTTATCTTGGCCAATTCATTTTTTATTTGCTTTTTTCATCATATTATTGCTTAAGCTTTACAAAGGTTTGCTTGGTTGGTATTGACACGACCTGGCAAGCCAGTTGACTTTAATGGGTTTCCAAAATGTTGTAGAGTCCTGATATATGCAGACACTGTAGCGTAATATACTTTTTCCAATGATAAGAAATGAAGGAATTTTGTTTTTAGTTTAAAAGAGAATCAAGTTCGTACCCTTTGGGATCAAATACGTACTTACTTGCTTACTTAGTTGGTCATTGCAACCATATTGTGGGTGCGTTGATTTTATTCATGGGTGGTGGGACTTACAATTTAAAATGGACATGGAATGACAGATTTTTGACAAGCTTTTCATAATAATTTTATTTACTCTCAGAGTTTTTGCCAGAAGGAATTGACCGTAGAAATATTTTTTTTTCATATTTTTTTTGACTGAGATGTCTGAGGTGGGGTTTGAAGCACGGCTACTAGTAGCTACTAGACTATGGCGACTTTTTTGTTGGGATGTCCAATTTCTTAAGACTCTGGAGCACAAATTAGGCCAAACTAAATCTTTGGATATGTTTTATCTGAGACTCGCTGGAGAAAAAGAAAAAGTTTAACGATCATTTAATCTCGCCGGATTGTTCACATTCCATGTTTCACATTCAAGATGAGTATTTTGCTCGAACTGCTTGTGCAGAATAATCAATGTGGCATGGGCTGTGTGACTCATGGTGTCGTCCCGTTGAAAACACATGTTTTTGGAGGTAAACGTCAGCCAATAGAGACTCGCTATCGACTATGATGGCTTGTTTAACGCTGTTCTCAAAGAAATATGGACCGAAAACGTTGGCCACACTAAACAGTGCCTCTTTTGTCATGCAATTGGCTGGGATTTGAACCCTGATCTCACTTGTAATAATATCTGCTAGACTGCGGCAACTGTAGCTGACTTCTTTACGTTTAAACACGTATAAAATCTAAATAATTAAACAACCGAACACTTTTCAAATTAATTTTAATGCTCAGCTGTTTTAATTAAGAAAATAAATTTCAAATTATTGAATGCAAATGTTCTCTTATTCTCTTAAGAATTATTGGCTTGAGACCACAACTTATAATTCTTTTTTATTATTTCTATGCTCTCTTCTACCGCCGCTCTTCGGTAACCATAAGCAATCCTTTTAAAATAGATTTCATAAGCCAATACGAAAATACACTCGTACTCATATGCTGTATGCCCCCCTCTATTTGAGTCGCATGTACTTTTTTGCATAAACCAGGGAACGTTTTGTTCTTGCATTTTTCTCCCCTCTTTTGGAAAGTATTTGCTGTTGCAACCACTACTTAAATATAGAAAAAAAGAACCCATAAAGTATGTAAAACTAATAGGATTTTGAACTCTCTCTCTCTCCCTCACTGGCCAAGGCTATGGTTGTGGCTATGAAAATGAATGAAAAATTTTGTGAACATTAAAGTATTCAAGTCCTTACAGTTGTTGTTATTGTAGTTATTGCCAGTATTGCTGCTACTGCTGCTGCTGCTGCAGTTGTAAGTTGTATGTTGTACATGCTACGTTGACTACATGATTTCTAGTGTCTCGACTTTTGACCCCCACTTGGTTTTGTGTTTGCCTCTTGAATTTTTTCAATACAAACGAATAAGAAGGAATTGGTTGTGTATGTGTGTGTGTATGTGTAGGGAACAATTGTTGAATCGGTTAAAGTTCAATGTGTGTGTAAGGGAAGGATTTTTTTTTTTTTTTTGTTTGTAAAATTTTCGGATCTCTGTTGGTTTTATAAAAGCGAATGGAATTCTTGTTAAAATGTTTGCAAATAAATAAGCTCCTCTAATGGCACAGTGGTTTAACATGGTGTTTATTCAATGAAAATAATTTAATATTGCTTGCCAGCTGCCGTCATCTCATTTGATGCTGAATGACTTAGTTTCCTATGGTTAAGGAACAAATTAAGAAATTTAAGTTCGAGTTCAGGATCGAACACGGTTTCGTTGGTCATAATGCCTCATACAAAGGACTTAAAACCTTTTTGCTGATTAGGGAAAGCTTTTTGATACAAGGGAACACTATTCCTTTCACATCCACTGGGACATATCACTTTAAATTTTATTATTTATTGGAGAGTTTTGTTGGAGATTTTTGTAACAATTTTGTAAGTTTTTTAAATACAATACAACTGTGATGAAAATCTTACACACAATAGAACTTTAGTGTTTTATAAGCAAAAAACTGATTCAATACCTTTGTCCCATTGACACGTACGTTCTGCAAACAAATGATAATCTAAGGGAACAAATTAAGTTCCCTTAGTTTGTACAGGGTCATCATACATGTGTGTGTGATCTGTATTTGTTGTGATAGAACACATAACCTTTTCAAACCGTTTTAATTAAATTGCTTGCCTCAATCTCATTAATCCAATCTGACAGCAGAGATCAGAATCAGAATAGTTTGACCCTTCCACCTCCATCAATACATAACTTTGCCACCCCTGTTGTCAATCCTGTTGTACCAGCGCTAGTCGCCTAATTGTATTGGAGGCTCGTGCAGGTGCCTTTATATATTGTTGTTGTAGTCTAGTAGGAATTGTGTTGCTTTATTAGACATGAGGAATCGCTTTAAACCCCAATCAGACTTCTCGAACTAAACGAAATGTGAAAAAATATTTCTTCAGTGACTTCCTGGTTTCTGGTAAAAACTCTGAGAGTAAATAAATTAGCCAAGAAAAGTTTCTCAAAAATCCCTCGTTCGGAGTCGACTTTAAACTGTAGGTCCCGCCACTTATGGATAAAAATTAACCACACACCAGAAGTGTTGTGAGAAGCTAGATCTTAATCCTGACTGAAGGGTTATAATGACCAATTGAGCATCATAATTTCATTGCCTTTATACAGGGTCATTAGAGAAAATACAGCACATACTTTCATCGACAGTTTAAACACAATCCTGCTTGATATCTTTGTAAATAGCTTTGTGGACAAGAATTCGAAGACAGAATTTTGATAAAAAAAAAATTTAAAAAATCCATGAATTGAGAATTGTGTCGTCGTACTTACTCCGGCTTAAATATAAACCATGAGGCAGAAGAGGGCACAATACATAGACATCTCAAATGACATCTTAGTCTGCTATCTAAGCAGTCGATTTCCAACTAAATGACTTAATTTGTTTATCTTTTTGACAACAGACCACTGACAGATTCTTTTTGTCAATGGCAGTCTTTCCTACTTAGTAAGGCCAAAAGAACATGTAACTTATTGATTCACCCTCGTAGTACTGAAGCATTTACCAGTAAACTGTGCTACTATAATTGAGTAAAAATTTAAATATACAATGACCATATTTATATCCCGACAGTGGTACAGAAACCTATCTCAATATATTATTGGATCTTTCATTAAGCGGTTTCTATCTTAAATTTTGAATAAATTGCACTGCGTGTGAAATATCATCAAAATGTCTAGATTTCCAAGATTCTGGCGCATAAATCAGACTAAATTTGATCGATTACATGGGTTATGTTGGCTTTGAGTTACGCTATGAAAACATTCGCATAAGAAAACAACATAAGAAAACCAAACAAGAAAAAGTCTAACGAGGTCAAATAGCACGATCGAGATGGTCAATTCACATCATATCTACGTGAGATGGTAGTGCTCTCAATTCGCTCTTGTAGAGCATTAAATGTATCAAGTGCTGTATGTAACGTATGCCAACCAATTTAGGCCACAAGAAGTAATTATAGACGTTGGATGGCGCTCGTCCTTGACAATGATGGCCTGGAAAATGTTTTCGGAGTGTATTGAATTCAACCGGCAAAGTCGGTTTATGGAGTCTGGAATGTATTAACCAGGTTGTAACAACATATGCCCGGATTTAAATATTCTGGGTGCAGGTAAAGACCATAGCCTTTCTCCTTTCATGTTTTTATTCAGTATCGTTATTGTATTCGCAGCTGGGTGTCTTTTCAATAGATCTGTGATTTGCGCGTCAAGGATAGTGAACGATAACGAATTCGATAATCGATTTGATATTTTCGTTTGACTTTGTTTTTTCAGAAAATGTCATTCATTTCACATTATAAACTATTTTTTTGTGTCACCTGTAAACTGTAGTCTTATTTCTCTGTGGTTTTATGTTCACAATGCAATTATTTCGTAGATAACATCAAATCTTATTACCTTCCTTTTTCATTTCGTTTAAATTGGTTTAAAATTAATTTCAAGAGCGTTGTTCTACGTTTCTATGAATAGAAATTTATTTCATTGTGTAACAAATACAAATGAGCTTAAAGTCATACACACCAACGCTTTTTTGGCCATAAAACACTTGCAACAACCCGATTAAACCATAAATTAAAAAAAAAAAAAATAAAAATTTATCTCCCAAGTATTTGTAATCAAAATAAATTGCAACACGTCATAAAAACTAACACGCTTGCATTCTATGAAATCAAATGAATGCTGTTTTATTGTTGTTGTTTTTTTCTGTTGTTGTTATAATAACTGCTATTGTCTAACACAAACACTCATGCATGCATATTTATAACCCTTTTTAGTTATAAAAATAATAACAACAATAGCAAACAAACAATAGCAGCTGTAACTGTAAAACAAATGTCAACATATACAATGAGACACACACAATTACAATAACACACACACACACACATGAGTGTGAATATTTCAAAGAATAGTACGAAAGAGGGAGAGCATCATGGCTAGAGAGCATGAGAAAGAGAGAGAGAGAGAGAGAGTCAATTCAAAAGTTATGAGTGATTATGATACAGATTTTTGCATACTCGCACACATACAACAATAGGAAGCGTATGAAAGCCAACCATAATAAATCTTATCTTCTTGTATTTCGAAAATGTTTTCACAGAAATATAACAACAACAACGGCAGGACTAAGAGTATAAAATGTCATAAACAAACAATAAAAACAATAACGGGGATATAAACTACCACATAAAACGCTTTAAAGACTTGTTTGGAAAGTTCATGTCTATAACGACTATGGAGGCAGAGGATTGAATAGAAATATTCAAATTTTATTTTCGAAAATAATTATTTTCTGTTGAAGAAAAATAAATAAATTTTACGTTTATTTTGTTTATTTTTAATGCTTTTTTTATACACAAAAATAATATTTAAAAAATTTATTTTTTTTTTGTTTTTGTAGTTGAAAACCTGCTGATTTGCTATTGAAAGAACAAAAAAAAAAAAAAAAAAAAAAAAAAAAAAAAAAAAAAAAAAAATTTAAATTGAAAACAGTTAATGTCAGATTCTACTTCAATGTCCGAGTGTGTGTGTTGTGTGGTTTTGAAAATAATTTTTATTTTTTATTTCATTTTAATGGATTTGGAAAATAAATCATATGCAGTGATGCGCTCTAATGAATTATTACAATTGCAAATATTTATGTCCACATACGAGTACGTACATAAATTCAACAATTTTTTTTTTATGTGTAAATGTTGTTGTTATTGTTGTTGTTATTGTTTTTGTTGTCATTAGTTTAACTAACAGATTAAATATTCTCCATTTTTGATGTTCTGACCGGGATTCGAACCCTGCCTTCGCTAAATAAGTCAACACACTACTACTAGCTCAACGTGGAGCTTTGGCCACGATTTTAACAGAAAATTGGTCCCTAATCTCATAACGCTCCAAGATTTAGTTTCTTCTTTGTTTTTCAGAGACCAGCCTGTCAAGAGAAACAACAATGAAGCTGCAATCCCGACAACTTCTCCATTCAAACACCAAATTTTGAACAAATTTTCCATTCCCCGTTTTATACCAATGCAATATTATGTCCAACACTACTGAGTATACATAATCCATCTTTATTATTGTACAAATGTTGTCTGTATGGTGTGTTAGTAAAAAAATATTTCTTCGGCGACTTTCTCTCAGCAGATTTCTGGCAAAAACTCTGAGAGTACATAAAATACAATGAAAAGTCTCTCAAAAATTTGTCGTTAGAAATCACTTTAAATTGTTGGTACTGCCCACTCATATATAAGATTAAGACACACACACATAAGTGGTGTGAGAAGTTAGATTGTATGACTAAAGAATTTTAATGACCAATTATGTATGTAATGTGTGTATATATGATCTTATGCATATACCTACAATTTGTTAATATTGCAAAACAATTTATTTGAACACAACTGGTTACAACCTCTTTTTACAGCAGCTTGTGTATACAACACTTAGTTGCAAATAAATGATGGAACAACAAATTCCCTTCACGATAAATATCCATTCATATACGTCCCTAGCTCAATGTCCTCCTACATTTTCCAGTTACCAATCGTAATCTCGAACTTTGACTAAAGCACCAGTTTTCTTATTTATCATATGCCCGGCAGTGTATTACCTACAATTGGTATCAGTAATAGAGCATCAAAATATTTTTCTTATTTCATTATGTTCAAAATGTCTGAGTCAGGGCTTGAACCAAGGGTTCCACTCTAACAAGTTAATATACTAGACTACGGTGACCTCCTTGCACCTCTGTGTCCAAAATGATTTATTTCTGAAACTATAAAGTATTATTGATCGATTTTCTTCATACAGATTCGATTTGAAGTTCATTTCATGAACCCGTAGAACATTGTCAATGAAAAGCAAGAATTTGGACTGATTACGTATTACAGTGGTTTTAGCCTAGCCCTGAGAACTCATATCAACTCAAACTTTCTATATGCGATTGAGCTTCCTAAGATTTAGTAACTTTTCGTTTCTTTTTTGATCTTGTTTTATTTGAAAATTTTCCCGTTCTATACCAGTGACAGCATCAAAAAAGAAACTGGTACGTGAAAAAAAATTTGGTATACACGTTAATAAGATTACGCGTTATTTTTATTTTATAAATTGTCTGTCATTGGCCAGCTTTTTAAAAAGTTGAAACAAAAAAAAAAATAAAACACGAAAAAAATTTCAAAATATTGAGCGACAATTTTTTCGGGCATTTCCTAAGCAATGGTAAACAAGTTGGTTAGAGTTTGTTGATTGTTAGACATTTTAGTCCATAATGTACAGTTTCCTTTTAATGGCTCACTGCATATAAAATGACATTCAGATTCCTCTAGTAGTTGCCCGCTATTATAGCCGTGAATCACTAGGAAATTTGTCTTAGTTTACCCATTGTGTCTTAAACGATGCGACATAATTTCGGAAATTCCAGACTGCAAAGAATGGACTCTTCAATACCTTAACTCTGTGCATTCATTTCTCCTATTTCAGAAAAAAGTCTCCGCTGGTCTAATAAAAATTATGCCGTTTTATCGGATATATAAAACTTTTTAGTCTTTATAACAAATAATTCATTTAAAAACCAAAAATATACAAACAAAAGCTTGTGAATTCTTTTCAAAAATTAAAATTTCCCTTTTTAATCCTCGTCAACAACAACGTTGTGT
>QOCX01005470.1:0-12790 GCA_005959815.1 Sarcophaga bullata | reverse complement strand
GCTTTTACAAAACAAAGTGATTGGAAAGAGAGCATTGATCTTAAGTTACTCATGAGAAAAGTTTTCCATTAACACCTAAACAGGAAACGTGGAAATTGAAATTGAATTCGAAAAAGTTCTCATCAGTGAACGTATTGTTATCCCTCTCTACTGAATTGATGTTTTATCGCAAAATTTACCAGTGCTCGTCTGTCCAACCATAACGCGCACTCAAGTTGGTTCAGTCTTTTCAGTATCAAAAGTAAACATGAACAGAAAACACATGAATCCATGTTTTCGATGTACGTTTGCTTTCGTTATAATGCTTGAATCTTGCCATTCTGTAAGAAATACCAGATCATTTAAACGAATAAGAAGACCTTAGAACCTCAGGAGGCAGCATGCGATTCTTTGAGGGTAGTTTAAGATCACTTATTAAATTATTTCGGAATGTATCTTGGCCTTAGGTTAACAACTGTTGATTTTCAAACGCTTCAAAGTTATTTAATTGATCCCCGTAAACACGTTTAGTAACGTAATCCTTTCAAAAGAAATTCTAACGGCATCTAATTGCACAATCTTAAAGTCAATTGGCGTCGTTAAAACATTAAATTATTCTTTTCAGAAATTTCTCATGCAATAAAGTCAAATGTTAAGTACCTGCATTTTGTGAAACACATAACCGTTCTGTACAAAATCTTTAATTTAAAGGCTCCGAACATCGGCCATCGGCCATAGTGCTCTGAATTGAAACTGACGGTTCTTATAGTGATGTTTTCGAAAAAGTGGGACCCAATAACACCTCGAGACCATAGTCTATACCAAATGATTACTTTTTCCGGATGCTTTTCTATAATCAGTTCTGCACTTTGTGGGTCCCATATATGCAAAACAACTTTTCATGTTGACATAACCTTACTTAATGAATTGCTCATTACAACACTTTAGTCAGGATTACAACCCAACTTCTCACAACACTCATGTTGCGTGTATTAATTTCATCAGTGAGTGGTGGTATCTACAGTTTAAAGCCGATTTCGAATGACAGATTTTTGTGAAAATTTTTCATGGCAATTTTATTCACTTTTAGAGTCCTAGCGAGGTGTTGAACCAGGGTTTTCGTCTTATAAGCCAACAAATTATCTTATATGCTATGGCGACTTCACATAACCGCCGATTAATAAATGCCTTTGGTCTCTGAGCATAAGTTTCCTAAACAAATCAGCATTTAAAGCATTGTGGCTATAGCAACAAGGCTTGGTCCATGATTGTTGGCTCAATTGGTTGCCTTTTAAGAACCGAATACAGTTAACTGGCCAATGCTTCCTCCTTGATGTTCTACAACACCTGCTGCTCTATTCCTCTTAAGCCAGGATATTACTCTTTGGAAATCTTGCTGGAAAGATGCTGGTTTCGAATTGCTTTCAACAGTTGTAACTGCAGCCCTTAAAGAATTTGAAAAACATTCCTCTTCCCAAACCACAGATCATAACAAGGGAACATAAAGTGCTTGATGAAGAATTTTTTTCGGAGTCTAAGAGCCTATTTTCTACAATAAATTCCACAAAATTAATCCTTAAAATATGCTAAAAGCAATCCGAATGTCTTCCAACTTGACATAAAGTTTTTCTGACATTCGATTTTGATTTTCAAATCGTTTTGACTTTCAAACGACAGCAGTAAAGAAAAATTTTCCATTTCATAACGTTCGTTCCGCATTTTGAATTCAAGTTCGAAATGAATTTTTCATATATTTTTACGTTATTTTATGCGTTTTTATCGCTTAACGGATAACATATGCCACGGCAGCAGACAGCAGCAGGCAGCAAACTCCTGTTGGCAAAACCAATGCAGCACCGCCCAAAAGTTTAAGTCCGGCTAAGAATGCTTTATGCTTAACAAAAAGAAAATCGTGATAGAAACGAAAGACAATCTGTAAAGGACATGATGAGTGGAATGAAAACCTTGACTATTCAGATATCGATTATGGTGGTGTGGACTCTCGACAGAGAGAATACAAATGGACAATGATCGATGGCACCAGGATGGTATGAAACTTAATTCGCAGCGTGTCAAATTCGCAGAGGAGAACACGAACCAGGATTGTCAAGACACTGTACTGTTTAACGAGGAGGATGATGGAGACGAAGATGATGAGCAGGAGATAACTAAGGACGAAGACGTAGGCGGAGAGGATAAATATAATCGGCTTAAGATAAAACCTGAAAGTAAAAAAAGTAAAAGCAATAGTCAGATGGGAAATGAATTCAAAAAGTATGATTTCAGCTTCCCCTCAATGTCCCTGGATAGAATTAACAAAAACAACAAAAACAATTTCAACAATTTCAACAATTTTGATTTACCGAAAAGCGGTAACAGTGATGCCAACGAGAAACCTTCATTTGAGTCGAATTTTTTCAAGGCCAAATTGTCTACAGGCAAGGACCAGTATAGGGATAGCTTTACAGATTTAAGCGGTTGTAACCAATGCGGTAAAAAGAATTCCGATTACCCACGTAAAAAGGCTAAAAATAGCTTTACAGGAGAAGATTTATCCAGTGCCTAACAATGAGGTACGACAAGGATACTTTCAGTTTTGGTTTCTTCGACCAAGCAGAAAAAGCTTCCAATATATTGGAAGTCAACGAAACACCAAAGTCGGCAAAAGTAAAAGTGATGAGGAGAATTGGAATTTGTGGAAATTTTCGGTTGCCAAATCACCAGGTTATAAGAATGGAATCCGCCGATCTTTAGTGATCAATTGGACAAAACCAAGAATACTCTTATCCATGAGGCCGATTATAAGCTAATCGAAAGTAGAACAAGATGATTCGGAAAAGAAAAAATTCGTACCTTGGAAGTGGGGAATTTTCAAAAGGCAAATCTTCCCACAAGTTTGATCCCATGGCCCTGATACGTTTAAAAAACCAGTCCAACATTTAATGAAAGAGTTTGGTGGCAAACTTGCCAGTTCGGCGTATGCTGCTATGCAACCCAACGTTGTTATGGAAGTTATGGAAAATCATGATCCTATCCCAATGATGCATTAAAGAGATAGGAATAGCTGAACAGCCCTTTTGACGCTGGAGAGGAGTGGATTGTTAAAAGGGATAAGAACTTCATGAAACTGAACGACAGATATAAAAGAGAGAAAGAGAAAACGAATGCGGCTTCAAATGACAAAAAAGCTTTAAACCTGTAGAAGCAGCAAATGAAAAGGTGAAATTAGTTAAAGACAGCAATACTGTGGGGAGATTTGAAATCTGCTGGTGCTTTAACAAATGTAGACTCCGAAGAGTGTGGAAAGTAGCTAATAATCAAAAGCTTTTCGAAAGCTTTGGATATTTCCAAGGAAATCTTAAAACTGGACAAGAGCTTAAAAGCTCTCCAAAGAAAACTATGATAATGCAGAGAAACATAAACATAGAAAACGTTTCAATAGAAGCTTTAAAAAGTTCCCTTATGGAAAATTTTAGTATGGAAGCTTTCATAAAGGATCATAAAATAATGAAAATAGTGATGATTTCGCTTTGCTTGAAGATATGACAGGCCTCAGCTAATAATTTAGAGGCTTTGATAGAAACTTCAAGAACAGAATTTAAAAGGCCACAGCAGAGGCAAACGCTCCCCTGGAAGCTTTTAATAGCCAGCAGGTACAAAGATATACATTTTGATAACAAAAAACAACGAAAATCCAAATCTAGTTGAACATATCGATAACTGCAACACTCTGATAACAACTTTAAAGCTTTGAAGGAAGAATCTCAGACAATTTAAAAAGCTCATAAAAGAAGTAGACGTTCCGTAAAAGCTTTAAAAGACCCTGTATTGGAGGATATTAATATTGAGGCTTTGCTAACAGAGCAAAAATCCGATGAAAATAGTGATGAAAACGATGATAAACCAGAGCTTTTAAAAGCTCTCGATTTACTTGAAGCAATATCAGATGCTGAAAACAATTTCGAAGCTTTTTATGGAATCCCCGATGATAACTTTCACGGTCATAGCAGACGAAAGCGCTCCGTACAACTAGGAAACACTGATACTGAAGCCGTTTTTACATATGAAAAGCTTAAGGAAATTAATAAACAATTCAACCATAATATAGAATTTTTAAAAGCTCTAGATGTACTTACAGAAATTGTAAACTCGGAAGGTTTTAAAGAAGCTGCAGAAGACCATTTCGAAACATATAAACGAAGAAAGCGTTCAATCAGCTCTGAAGCTTTTAAAACTGCAAATGCCCAGCAAAAGAATGACGTTAATGACGTTAATGATAATAAAAATCAAGCGGAAAAACTAAAAATGGAACAAAAAGACAACAAAAGAACTGTGGATCAACAGAAGCTTTCAAAAGCTTTAAACTCTACTCTCCAGCGACAACAATTAGAACATATTTCTGAGCATAAAAACCAGACAAGTATTCCAAAAGCAAATTCGGAACACAAAACTTTAAAGGCTGTAGTAGCACCAAAAGCTGTTGATGTTCAAAATTCTAAAAATTTGAACGAAATACCCAAAGAAAAACCAAGTGTTATAATGCCAAAGCTTCCTAAGCATTCACAAGCTTTACAAACAAAAGATAAAGATGATACGGCCAAATCCAAGGACATAGCAGCTTCACAGCCTAAAATAAAATTCTTAAAACCCAATCCACGAAAACGTCACAGTCATAAATCCCGTAGAAAATCGAAAAAAGGTAAAGCTTTGAAGCCGCATAGAAAACACAAACATTCCAAGGCCGTCAAACATCGCAAGCTGAGAAGGAAGAAACATAAAACCTTACACCATGGGCTTCAGAAAAAAGTTAAAAGATCGGTTGGTAAAGCAACACGAAGTGAAAGCTCTTTGCCAAAGGAAAATAATTTTTTACAAAATTTTAGCAACAATTTGTATGAAAAAGCTTTCAACTTAAGCCAACGGGTAAAAGCGTTTCTTTACAAGACTAAAGAATTTTTAAGTTTTCATAACACCAAACAGCAACACGAGAAAACTTTAAATATTACAAAGAATGAGGA
The DNA here is from genome assembly GCA_005959815.1 of Sarcophaga bullata. NCBI lineage: Eukaryota > Metazoa > Arthropoda > Insecta > Diptera > Sarcophagidae > Sarcophaga > Sarcophaga bullata. Next base: position 7,793 of record QOCX01005470.1, on the reverse strand, counting down.
GCTGAAAGCTTTAAAGGCAGACTCTACGGATTTAAAAATTCCCTTCGAAAACAGCTTTAATGATTTAAAGCCTACGCTGAATAACAGTTTTAATAGACAGCCGCCTATGGCAAGGCTTTTAAGACAAAACTTGGCTGATTTGTATAGATTTCAAGAGCTTATAAAAAGCTTTTATTTAAGCATTAATAATACTGATTTTAAACGGCGTTTGCCACGCTCTATGCATATTTTAAATGATACTGAGATACAGAAAGCGCTAAAGCTTTCTGCTTTACCAAGACAAAATGAAAGCTTGGAGGCTTTGGAACATAAAAAAGTTATGGAATACCAAATTACTGCTGGGAAAAAATGAAAGCTTTTTGCGTGATGAAACTGTTAAAGGAGAACCCAATTCGAAAGCTGTTCTTAGCGAAAAAAGCTTGAAAGACAATGAAGCATCAGCTAAAGCGGCAATTGAAATGATAGAGTCGCAAAGATTTGCTGATTATTCAATGCAAAAAGCTTCTAAAGAGGATAGTGGTACTAAAGCTTTTAATAATAACTTGAAAAAGCCTTCTAGTCAAAAACGAATAGATTTTTTGGTGGATATAGACCACAAAAATAAAAGCTTCTTGAAAGAAAAACTTTAAAGACGAAGAGAAACCGAAAGCAATGGCATTAAAGTCTTCAGCATCCAATGAAAGTCTCTTAGAGAAAAAGCTTTTGAAAAAACATTAAAGCAAAGCTCTAAAAACTACAATTCCGAACTTAACAAAAGCGTAAGCAAGCAGTTAGAACAAGAAGACGAGGAGAAACAGAAAGCAATTGAGTTAAAGCCTTCAACATCCAACAAAAGTTTACTTAAAGAAAAGTTTTGAAGAAACATTTAAACAAAGCTCTAAAGACTACAATTCCAAGCTTAACAAAAGCGTAAGCAAGCAGTTTGAAGAAGAAAACGAGGATAAACTGAAAGCAATGCCGTTAAAGCCTTTAACATCTAGTGAAAGCTTTCCTAGAGAAAAAGCTTTTGGAAAACCATTTAAACCAAGCTCTAACGAATATAATTTCCAGCTTAATAAAGGCTTAAACAAGCAATTGGAACAAGAAAAGTGCCAAGTAGATATGAATACTACCCACACGAGCTTAGCACACAGTCGCTCTAAACGCTCGGTGGAAAACTTTTACCAGGACAATCAACTTTTGGCAAATCCAGTTGATCACCGTATAACTAAAAGGCTTTTAAATCCGGACTTGGGCAGCTTGAATCAAACAAAACTGGCTGTAAAATCCAATACCCATTATCCCTTAGAGAAGAAGCCGAAATACGATTTTACGAGCCTGTATACCAAAGATAAGCAATTCAAAAAGCTGGAACTTATACCAAAAAAAGAATTCCCCAAGCTGCCGTATAAGATCAGCAGCAGCAACAACAACTTGTTTAAGAACATTAACAACAACAACTTCGGGAAGAGTAACAACAACTTTGGCAAGAGCACAACAACACATACTTAATAATAATAACAACAACAACATCCTTAAAATAACAACAACAACATAAAATTATTTAAAAACTAAAGGCACGGCGAAGCCAAGAAATTGAATTTCGGAATTCAAATTCAAATTAAATTCGAATTCAAATCGACTCCAATTCGAAATCCAATCCAATTCAATTCCAATCCAATGAATCGAAGTTCCAACCATGGTGGGGGTTTTAAAGAATCGCTATTTAAATGACTTGAAAATTCAATCAAAATTATAAGTTCCATGACAACAGCTATGCGAGCAAGGCTTATCCCGAAAATCATCATATTAAAGGCCATGAGAATACTCATGGGATTCTTGGTAACCATGGGATTCTTAATAACCTGGAGAATTATTAATGGCCCTTGGGAATCTAATAACCATGGAAATGGAAATGGTAACGCATAATACACCATAATATTGACGCTAAGACTGAATCAAACATGGCTTTGAATTTGCGTCAACAAATTCTAAAACTGTCAGGCCATTTGCAGTCTAGAGGAATTTCTTAAATCCTCTGAATATAACGCATCCACCCGATGTTAACTGTACAGATGAGATAGAAGTGGATATCAATACGCCCGAAACAATACATGAAACGCAACATGAAACGCAACATGAAATGCAACCAGAAACGCAACATGAAACGCCACAAGAAACACAACATGAAACGCAACCAGAAACACAACATGAAACGCCACAAGAAACCAATCATGAAACGCCAGCCACAGAGGAGCCTATTAACGGCGAGGATAGCGTTACCGAACCCGATTATAAAGAAACACCCACTACTTGTTTTGTGGTCGATGATATCGAATGTACCGATGAGACTTTTTACCTTACCGAACGATAACAATGGCGGCGATTACCATGAGCAGGAAATGGAACCGGCGAAAACCGAATCATACGAGGATATACAAGATAACCAAGAAGGCCAAGATCTTAAACTGAATATCAGTATAAGGGCCAAGGTACATGGCAATCCATTGAGTAAGGATTTCTATGGCAATGGTTCGATAGAAATGTTGCCAGGCTTCAGGGGTGATGATCGTCTAAAGCGAAAGTGTGCCGAAATGCCCACTGTCAAGCCAGAGTAAGTCTGCTCAAATAGTTTTCCTTCTCCTCTCTAATCTTCAATTAAATTTTTCCTTTTTTTCGTTTTGTTTTCATTAGGTTTATTGAGGATTCTGAGGGTATTAATAGCATGGCTTCGGGTAAACTGTCCTCTGAGGTTGTGCAGGCCATATTTAAAAGTGTTAAAAATGAACCTTCCATGCAGGATCTGGTGCCGTATTTGAAAGAGCCGCCACAAGTCGAAACAACTGGTGAAGCCAATTTGAATGCCATTAAAAATCAGGTAAAGCTCTTGCCTCTGTTTCTTTCTTTTTTAACACGGGCCTTACTCTGTACGCCAATTCTTTGCAGAACAATGAAAACGAAGTGAAACAAGCCGAAAAACCTAAATTACAGGCTATGAAGGCCCATTAGCAGTACTTGTAGAGGCTAATTCACGAGCTCAAGCCTGTCAACCTTTACGACCCGATTTGCAAAATTTTACAATTTAATTTTACGCACACCCCAAGACAGGACACTTGAACGGGTCAAGCGTGCTTTAAACCGTAAAACAGCAAAACGGTAATAATTTCAGTCAAGATATACGCCTATTGGATCCCAGCAAAATTAAAAGAAAACCTCCACCGTTAAGAAACTACTGCGGGAATATGAATTCCTCTGCCCGAACAAGACACAAGTATTTGGCTTACGTACGCGATGAATTGCTACAAAGTCTGCTGCAATTAAGCGCCGAGGAGGAACGCAGACAACTTGAGCCACGCATCTGGCGTCAACTACAGTACAGGGATGTAAGTGATGTTGAGGATGTTTTGAAAAGTTCTCAGTTAAATTATACACAAGAGTTTGTAAAATTGTTAAAAGCCGCTAATTTTTATAGGGAAACCCGAAGTGAAGTTTCATAATCCGATAAACTAAAGCCGTTAAAATGGTTTTTATTTGAAATCCCTACAAAGCCTGCAAAAAAAAAACGGACGTAATCCTTTAGAAAATTAAAAAAATGTTTCGTTAAGTGAATTTTCCATATATTTTGTTAAAATATTTATTAAAAACAAAAACAAATAAAAAAAAAATTATTTCGAATATGAGGGCCTATTTACTACAATTTTAATTGTCTATACAGGCTTTATTTTTTTAATTAAATTTTTTTAGAGGCATTTTTAAATTTCTTTCATATTTGAAAATTTTATTGTTTCTTAGCAAGAGGCCTATTTAGCTGTTCAATTCAATTCAAAACACTTGAAATCTTTAAGCGGTTTAAGCAGAAACTTTTAAAATTTTCTTAAAATTTCTAAAATAATTAAAGGGACGTGGAAAAAAATTTAAATCCATGACTGGTCCCGTTATGAAGTTGCAATTAAAGAAATTCGACACTCACAAAAACATTGGTTATCGGAAAATTTTGGTTATAAAATGTTAGTGTAAGTGTAAACCTTGATCGATTAATTTCAATCAATCAATCAGTCAATCAATCAATGAATCAATCGATCAATCAATCAATCAAACAATCAATCAATCAATCAATCAATCAATCAATCAATCAATCAATCAATCAATCAATCAATCAATCATCAATCAAACAAACAATCTTTAGAATCAATGGCCTATGTTATACTTCAAATATTGGATACAAATCGAAAACATGTCGGAAATATTGTGGGTAAGGAGGCAAATCATCATAATAGCTGCCAACTTCGAGTTACAGTATATAAAACCATGCTTGATTGATTAATTTCTTACAAAATTTTTACATCAAACTCAATATATTTCATTCGGCAGGCACAAAGCTCTTCCTAATTTCTATAAATCACGAATTCATTTTCAATTTATTAAAAATTTCTTTTGCCCCTCAAGTAAATGCAATCCTTTCTGCCTCCACCCACCATTATTTCATTTCGAAACATTTTCAATGGAAAAAAACTGAGAAAATCGTTAACAATCCAGTGATTGTAAATAAAAACAACAACAAAAACAATAACATGAAGAAAAACAATCATGAAATCCTTCTTTAATACAAGAGAAACAAATCCATGTTATAGTTGAGGAATTGAGGGAGGACGGGGCGATAAGTATTAAAAATTTCAAATAAAGTTCAGCGTTGAGATAATTTCGAAAAACGTTTACAAGACAAAGTGATTGTGAATAGAGCATTGATCTTAAGTTACTCATGAGAAAAGTTTTCCATTAACACCCAAACAGCGAAATCGTGCGAAATTGAATTTGAAAAAATTGTCATCAGTGAACGTATTGTTATCCCCCTCTACTGAATTGATGTTTTATCGCAAAATTTACATTGAAGAAGTTGCTCTCTTCCACATAAGGCATCCAATTTTCAGCATCAAAAGTAAACATGAAAACAACACACATGAAGCTATGATTTCGATGTACGTTTGCTTTCGTTATAATGCTTGGACCTTGCCATTCTGTGAGAAATACCAGATCATTTAAATGAATAAGAAGACCAGAGGACCTCAAGAGGTTTAAGATCACTTATTAAATTATTTCGAAATGTATCCCGGCATTAGATTAACAATTGTTGATTTTCAATCGCTTTAAAGTTAGTTAATGGATTCACGTAAACACGTTTATTAACTCAACCCCTTCAAAAGAAATTCTAACGGCATCTAATTGCATGATCTTGGCAGTCAATTGGCATCGTTAAAACATAAAATTATTCTTTTCAGAAATTTCTCATGCAATAAAGTCAAAAAGGGGTAGTGTTTCGTATCTAGTATCATCCTGTACATAACCTGCAATTACAGGCCGAAAAACATTGGCTATCATACGGCTAAAGAGCTCTGAATTGAAGATGACTGTTATGCCAGGTTAATTTTAAATAAAGTGCTGCTCAAAATAACATCTCCAGATCATAATGTCTACCAACAAGCCCTTTTTCCGTTTACAAAAGACTTTCTACCGTCACTTTTGGGTTCCAATATGCTACAATTTTCCTTGCGGATAGAAGCTACCAGACAGAAATAAGCTTCATGCCTAAAGAAAGTTTTGTTCGTAAAATCAGCATTGAAAGTCAGTTGTTGTAGCAACCAATCAGTTTATCACTGGGTCCTGAATAGTCAGCAGAGTTTAATTTGCTGAGTGGATTGAACTTAAACTAAATATTGTATTCCATACATAATTGGTCATTACAACTCTTTAGTTGGGATTACGTCCTAGGTTCTCATATCACATGTGTGTTAATTTTTTACATGAGTAATGGGACCGATTTAAAGTCGATCACGAACGACAGATTTTTGAGAAAATATTCACGATCATTTTATTATTTTCGCAGAATTTTTGCCAAAAATCTGCTGAGAGGAAGTCGCCGCAGAAATAATTTGTTCATATTACATTTTATTGGAGATGCCTGACCTTGGAGTCACGCCTAATGAGCCAACACACTACCTACTAGACTATGGCGACTTCTTGCATTTCAAGCGCTATATAAACAACTGGTTTTCAAGCGCTTCAACGTTAAGGGATTGCCCGCGATAACACGGCCGTTGACTCAGCATCACAAAAAAGTGCTAACGACGCCTCTGAATTCAAAGTAGCGGTTCTTTTAGGGTAATTTTCTAAAAAGTGTGACCCAATGACACCTCCAGATCATATTCACTTTTTCCAAATGCAACTGCATGGAAAGGCTTCCATGGTCACGTCTGCGTTTCCTGAGCCCTATTTGTGATAGCTTTGTTTGTTGAAGTAACCTCTGCGGTGGAAAATAAGTTTCACCGCTGATGCAAACTTTGTTCTTAACATCATCATTGAAAGCCTGTTGCTGTAGCACCCAGTCAGTATATCTAAAGTGTTGTGTCCGGGTAACAGGCTTTAATTATTGCGCAGGGGGTTGAACTTGGTATCAAGGAAAAAGGAACTTGGTATCAAGGAAAAAATATGCCACAGTGAGCTGTAAGAATGGCCCGTAATGCTGCTAACGTGATGGAGTCAATAAACTTGGATTATCCATAAAGCTTTCACTATCAGAGGCGTAATTTTTGTTACAGACCTGACTACATCTGTAATGTCTTTAGTATCTTCGAATTGCTTTACAATCTCGCCAAATCCTTGCACAGTGGGACAATTATGACTATGGTACCCACCTCAAAGGGCCACGTTTTAATTACTTTTCATTTAAAATGTTTCTAAATTTATGACAAAATATGTTGTCTCCATCTCCTCCCCCGCCTTGCTTTGCCTTGCTTTATATTATTCTAATGAACCTGCAAAAAAGAAGAAGAAGCAGAAAAAAATCTCTGAAATTATTTTCTAATGAAAAGAAACAATTTATTTGAACGCTTTTTTAATAGCAGTTGATATTGTTTTAATCTCCTCCTCCTCCTCCTCCTCCTCTCGTTCTCCACTCATAAATTTTATTTTCCGTTCCACAGGCTGCAGTTGAAACACTAAAAGGAGGGAGGGAGAGGGAGATAGGGTTTGCTTGTATTTCATAGTGAAAAACAATTTTTTTTATTGAGTTCGACTGTTGAACAAAGTTTTCCATACAGATTTTCACATGCGATTTGTTTTTTCCCATTTCCATTTCCATTTATTATAAAAAAATTCATAAAATAAACAACAACAACAACAACAGCAACATCGACAATAATCGTGATATCGTGATATTTTTTATGATTTCAACGTACGGAAATCATGGAAATCAAGAAAAGTTTTTCCTTGGAAAAAAAAAACCAACGGTAAACGAATTTAAATTATAACGGTACCAGCGGAGGGATTATGAATCCAAGGGGGAGAGTGTTTAATGTTGATTATGAAAATGGAATATTCTGTTAAGCTTATGCGACGCGTATGTTAATTCGATTTAATATGTACCGAGTTGTTCATGCAACATGTCATACGATACTTATTCTCTCATACGCATTCAATATGATTTTCTTTTCTTTTCTTTTCCTTTTCGTTTCTGAATTTTATTTCATTTTATTGTGTTTATTCATTAAGTGCAAACAAAACATAGCATAAACGTGAATGAGAGAAATGGTTTACGATGTGCTTTGGTATGTGATTTATCGGAGGTGAGTGTAGCAAGTGTTTGTGAAGAATTATAGGGGCAAAGTTATCAGGAATCGATTGAAATTAAAATCATTGTACTGCCACGAAAGCAATGAGCGTATGGGTAGTGGAATAAAATCTTCAAATATCTGACTTTACATATGACTTTACATATGACCTTACATATGACATTACATATGACTTTAAATATGACTTCT
>QOCX01005469.1:0-12793 GCA_005959815.1 Sarcophaga bullata | reverse complement strand
AATTCGCAATGTAATATCCAGTCGCCTTAGTCTCGTAGGTAGCATGTTGGCTTATTAGACGTGAGGTCATGGACCCTAGGTCAGACATCTCAAGCAAAAATAAATATGAAAACATATTTCTTTGGCGAGAGTAAAAAAAATTGCCATGCAAAGTTTCTCAAAAATCTGTCGTTCGAAGTCGACCTTAAATTGTAAGCCTTGCCACTCCTGTATAAAACACACAATATAAGTGAGAAGCTAGGTCGTAATCCTGACTACTTAACTACTTGGCAATCGACCTAATACTTACATTATGTTCGGTATGTTCTAATTTCATTATTTTCAGATGAGATTAAGGCCAGATTCAGATACTGCTGTAAGGTTGCAGAAATTAAATTAATTCGTGACGTAATATCTACTCCAATATAGACAATAACTTTATGATAAACCGAAAATCTAAGGTTATGGAGCAATTCTGGGAATTCTGTGCACCCAAAACCTATAGAGAGGTATTGTCCAGTTTTCGGGTTACAAATTTTTGTTGGCGTGTGTACATTTTTAATCATTTTGAACACTGCTATTCACGTTTCTTAGGAGTCTTTTAAAATGGATTGAAGAGTGGTTAAGTGTTACCACTTATGAAATGGCCTACATGCTGCCCCGATTTTAAAACTGTGGAGTATCTTTTGACGTTAATTTCATGGCCAAATCTGTAAACAAACAGCAGAAAGTATTCGTAACATTTCCAAAGGTTGGGTTGTTACTAGATGACTAGGTAATGAAGTGCCTGAAGCTTCGAGGCCTTGATTGGGAGGCTGTTAAATGTATATTTTTGCTGATTATGAATCTGCTACTAAGTGATTATCATCAGCTTATGTCTAACAAAAATCTTTTGTTAGAGAATAATGAAATCTTCCGATAATCGATTGTATTGAAAACAGAATTACTTTTTTTTTTTAAAAAATTTCTTCAAATATGGTTTTGATTTCACTTCAATGTTTCATAGTATATCTGATGAATTTTTAAATTTTAAAAAATATTTTCAAAAAACCAAACGAAGAAATTGAAATTGGCATCCTCCGATATATGTACGTATGCTCTAAGGAAAAATTATTGTCTTTATTGTTAATAAAAGTAAGTTAACAGACTTTGAAAGCCATTTAAAAATATAAAAAGCCGACTCATAAATGTATTCATATATGTAAGTATGTATGTATGTATATATGTACATGTAATCTGTATACTATTATTTATGCAATATACTTGCATATACACATAGAATATATGTGTTAAGTGTTAATGGCCATATATATGTATGTAATTTGTTTGTATGTATGTAGGCTTTTGAAAGTTATGACAAAAAATTTACTTGGAAATAAAATTTTATTCCACAAACATAAAGACATTTTAAAATTCTTTATTTAACATTATAATTTGTTAACGTACATACATACATACATACATACATACATATTGTAATTTCAGTGTATGTGTGTTTTATATAAACCAACTTAAATCATTGGAGAATAAAAGTTGAATTTGTTCTTATTTTTCAAATGTAACTACACAGGCATGTATGTATGTATGTTTGTATGAGTATGTATAAATTTAGTTCATTTTTTACCTTTTAACTAAATTCTGTAGAGTTCTTAGAAGTAATCCGAAGTTTACGCTTTTAAAAGTGGTCAAAGGCTTTCAAATGATAAGAGTTTTGTTAAAAAAAAGTTTTGTTTTCGTTTAATTTAAGAAGTAAAGGAAGCCAAAGATAGTACCATAGGGAAGGTAACTTAACTTAAGACTTATATTGGAAGGAATTATTTAAAATAACACCAGACAGAAAGCATATGGGATTTGATATCAAATAAATTTTAGTAAGGATTTTTCAATTCGCCGTAGCCTAAAGGGCAGGCCACAGTTCAAAAGACAGGTCAGACATCTTCAATAAAACGAAATTTGAAAAAATATTTCTTTGGCAACTTCCTCTCAGCAGACTTCTGTCAAACCCTTTAGTTAGAATTACAACCTAGCTTCTCATACCACCCATGTTGTGTGTGTTAATTTCTTATCATGAGTAGTGGGACCTACTCTTTAATATCCACTCTGTACAACAGATTTTAGAAACCTTTCCTGGCAATCAGACTTTTTGCATTTCATTTTTGAAATTTATTTTGATTCTTTACTTAAATCACTGTGCGATACATACCCGCAATAATAGCTCCCGATGTTAACCATATTAATGCTGTCACAGCAGATGCTTGTGGAAATTTATTGCAAATGACTTTTTTATCTGTCCATGACTCGCCTAGCTTATAAACATACACGATATTATCACTCTGGCCTACAGCCAGTTTAGTTGAATCGGGACTAAATGCCAAGCCACGTATAACATACGATTGTTGCCATTTGCAGGATTTGATGGCTTTGTTGAGAATTTATCACGTCTTTCGCCAGCATCATCGAATAGCAGAATATGACGATCTGCAGTAGCAACAGCCAATTTCTTGTGATTTGGTGACCAGGCCAAACCGGCAATGCGATTAATGTGATCCTAAATGAAATAGAGAAGAGAAATAAATGTTTTCTTTAAAATGCAATACAAATTTTGAGTAACTTTTCACTAACTTGGCCATCCAATATTGTTTTTAAATATTTTAATTGCATTTTGGCAGCAGGATTATATTTTAAAATTTCGCAATTTCTTTCTCAACTAGTTTCTATCATGTAAACTTGTCTTATTCATTTTAATTCTGTTTGTTTTTGTTGGGTAGCTATGGTAACTGTTTAAGGATAACAGCTGCTAGTACTGAGGAAATGAACTGAAACGGTCAACTTGAATTTGAAGGCAAGTTTTTGAATTTTTTAGGGTCTTGACAATAATTTTCCCAAAGTTTGTGTCCTTAAATTCAGTTTTTTCTTAAAGAATGATAAACCAATTTTATATTTGAAAACAATTCAATTAAGACTTCAGCAATTTTTGTTTCTTATATTGAAAGTTATCAGATTTAAAGCGTATAATTTTCCTGATAATTGCCTCTTGTAAACCAATTTAAAATAATTATGCAGACATTGAAACTTTTTGCAAAAATGTCTAGACTTTTATTACTTTTGAGCCAATTTTCTGATTTTGTTTGTTACAGCAAAACATCATAATTTTTTTTATTATACTTTACGCAACGAATTTTTCTTAAAAAGAAATAACATTCACTATCTTAACTCTACAAATATTTAATGTGTGCCACTCTTTTTTTTTGGAAAGGGTTTAAGTAAAGATACAGAAAAGAAATTCTAAAGAATCGTTTATTTTTAGTTTATTTCTTTAGTCATGTAATAACTTTATTAAAATATTACGTCGTTGTCAAAGTAATGCGTACATTAGGTAGGATACTATGACTCTATCAAAATAGTTGATTTTCTTAAGCAAAACAAAAAGATGACAAACAGAAAATAATATTTTACTTATCCTTTGATGAATATAAGGATGCCACAAAGTTTCTTTTCCCCTCTAGTGCTTACTTTTTTGATTTTTCAGCTTCATTAACCTCCCTCCATTAATTCTCTCTCTTAAGTGCTTACTTTTTCACTTTATTTTAGTTCCTATATTAGGCTCTAGGATAATAAGTCCACCATTTGTCTCTGCCTAAATAGAAATTAATATGAGATTTTACAAAAAGATGGCGATTATTGTTCCAATAAAAGACATTTGTAATCTCTATATAGCGCTGTATTACGAATTGATTTTGGGGGTGTGAGTTTGGAAAGATAAGTTATCACACAGTCTTGTGATTGCTTGACTCAATGTTGCTTGATTGTGCCTTAAATATGGACATACAAAGAAATCATATTCCAAATCTTATAACATTCAGATGGAAATAACGATAACACAATTCAGAAAGTTCAATATATGAATACGGAGTTCGATTCCTTCATTTTAATTTTAATACCAAAGTTGCCACCTGCTCTAAAAGACCAATTGCTGACTATGTCAAGTAAATAGTGGAAATCGTTGAGTCTGTTTGAAGTATTAGCACTGTTTTGATTATTAAGAAGCTTGAGTTTGCACTGAAAATCATTTGGAAGCACTTAAATATGACTGGAAAAGAACAAAGCCATAGGGATTGAATTTCTAACAACATAGCGCTACTGTATCTTTAGCACTGTTGCGACTATTTACAAGTTTGTCTTTGACACTGAAAATCATTTGGAAGCACTTAAATATGACTAAAAAAAACAAAGCCTCAGGGATTGAATTTCTTTCAACGTAGCACTGCTGTATCGGACGGTCAGTCAGTTTTGGTGTATATTTGGTGGTACAGAAAAGAAATCATCTACCATAATCTGTTATTCTTCGGCTATAATCTTAATTAATCTTGGTTAAAGATGTGTTTGGATCTGCGCATCATTGCAATCAACACTCTGCCCAAAATATCGCTTCTGTAAGCGCAAATGTCGCGAAAAATGTCAATACTACAGCGTTCTCAGCAATTGGGGTTTGGATTTGTACATCCATCCACATAACGCCCAACAATTATAGTTCTCTGACCGTCCACAATGCCGCAGAAATGCTAATTGGGTGCTAGAGTAGCAGGGTTTCAATGCTGATTATTCGTATAAAATTTTAAAATAGCTCAGAAGTGATTGTTTGATGATTTTGCATCCGGAAAAAGTGAAGATTTGATGGGCATTATGATGATTCTTTAAGCTATCGTAGAGATAGCACTCGAAATGTGCCAAAAAATGGTCGAAAACTACCTTAAACGCATCGACTGCTGCAACTAAACCAGAGCCCTTCACGTAATAGCATAGACAAACCATTTTTTAGTCCCAGAGGTGACAACTGGTTTAACACATAATTTTTAAGACTTTATCGATTACAGCTCTTATACTCAATTGATTGGTAGTAAAAGGCCAACAATTTTGTATAAATAATGTATTGACACCACCTTTAAATACGTGCGTAATAAATTCAAATTTAAGGCGCCAAATCTGTTCTCTTTGTACTTTAAATTGTATCTCTTTACACACCAATTTATTTCATCGTCCTATTTGCATAAATTTAAGGTAAAAACGCACAGTCAATGTCTATGAACGAAATGTTCTATGTATGTAGGTATGTTAACATGGCATATGAAAGTATGTTGTGTAATACATACATTTAACATTTCTAAAAGTAAATATACATACACACGTTCATTTATTCATACGTATAATATGTGCGTGCATAAATGGCAGGCATATATACCTACATTTATATATATACATATGTATGTATGTATACCTCTTTCATCTGTTACTTGGCTTACCCATACCGATTGAAATAATTGCATTGAAGAATTATTTGCTTGCCTTGTCGCTGTAATCCGTTTTTTTTTTGTGTATTAAAAACATTCAATTTATCATTTAATCTCTTGTTGTTGCTGCTGCTATTTAGTTTCATTGTATTTGTTGGTACTTTTTCTCTGGTTTTTTTTCCTTTTGTAACAACATAATCCAAGAGAGGAGTTGTTACGCATTTTATTATGTAGAACAGTATTTATGTTGTATGCAATTAAAGAGAGTGAAAAAGAGAGAAAACGGATGATGAGAATAATGAAATAATTTCTCTTAAACACCTGTAGTTGTTGCTTTTCTAATAACGTTTTACGGTTATGGTACATTCATGTGGTTGTTGTCTGTGATTAATATGTACAGAGTGTTTAATTAACTTTACTCTGTCCATATAACAGTTAAAGAATTGCTGCAGAAGTACTAAAAACCGTTATATCACAAGTATTTTGTGGTAAGACAGTTTAATAAAATGTATAAACATAAGGCAATTTCAGTGTTGTCAGATTGTTTTTAAGTTTGAAACTCGATTTATAAATTCTCAACTCCAAAATTCCCCAATAATATCCTCTAAAATTCATTTTTTTTTTTGGCTATTGTTAATTTCTAAGTCCTGTTTGAATGGTTTTTAAATAATTCTTGGTGACATTAAGATTATCTTGTATATGCCATGGAATGGCCTGTTGGATATAGTCAAGAATTCTGTTTAAATTTTGTAACATTGATGTCGGAAGCACTGGGAAAGTTGTCGGTGGTGACTTTGCATGGACTAAGTTGTGTTAGTCGTACTCGTCGAGTATTCTTCAATAACGAACTAAGCTCAGAAAACCTGACTTAACACGTTAACCACTTTAGAATACGTTTAAGCAGTATAGATGCGGAATTGAAATTTTATTAGCGGAAATGTTAGCTTTTTTTTACGTATTTAAGTTAAGGCAAGTTGTTTTCGAATGACTCAAACATCATATTTTATTTAGCAACCAATCATATTGAAGTTCCAAATGATTTTTAGCTGTTTTTATTGAAATTTGATCCCCATAACATTGTGCATCTAAAGCCGGTTTCAGTCATGGTTATTTGTCCTTACAACAATTTTCTTATACGGAAGTATGTAGTTTGATAGCTCTCTTCTTGAGAGAGAGAGAAGATATTTTTTACCAACAACTCTCAGCTCGATTTAGTTTAATTTTATATTTTATCTGGACAAACTTGAATTGAGCTAAAGTTGAATTGATTTAAATCATAAAAAATTTCAAATTGCTTTAAAGAGTCATCTGGCGCGTTAATTTCCGAACAAATTTTCGTATTTGAGTGAATTGTGCACTGCAGAAATTCTCAGTAAAAAATAATTTTGACCGGACAAAGATTTTGTTTGGACAACGCTTTCAGCAGTAAAATTAAAGTAGCTTAGACCAGTTGGCCTCACTGGTCTCAGCTTACTTGGTCCTGCAAAGTTCCGTTGTAACACCTATATTACATATTCTGCCATATAATTATAGCTTCTGGTTGGTATCTCTCAACTATACCGAGATTTTTAGGAAGGTAGGAATTTTCTTCAAATCGCCTTGGCTAGACATGTTTTATCACTAAATTCTGGGTGTCCCAGAGCAGAAAGTAATCAATGAAATCTAAAGTTAGAGTAATAAGCTCTGATTGTTTTAGGACAATAAACATTATCCATACATATTTTCAGCTTCCTGATTAGTATTATCATTTCTAACGAAATAAAATATTAAAATTTGACGTATTTTCTCTTACGACCGGAAGGAAGATGTAGACAATCTGTGTGCATTTATAATGTATATCAATAGCCAACAACCATTGGTGGTAGAAGACAGTTCGTTAAAACTTCTAATTGGTTACTAGTACAATTTAGGTGTTAATAGCCCTTTAGTAATTTGTATTGACCAATTTAAATATATTTAAAAATGAGTTTACATCACCTAATATTTAAATATTTCATTTTAAAAGGCAATTATTGGAGTAATTGTTGAAATAATACCTTTGAACTGAGAATATATAAACGAATTTATTTCTTAATAGATTACTTTGATTGGCATAAACTAGCTAACCTTTTAAATTGTTGTAATTGTAAAACAAATTGTATTACATTTTGTAACGGTAATGATTAATAGACAATTTATATACAAATTAAAATATTACAACACTTTGTGTGGTGAGTTTATTTCCCTAATTCTAAACATATTCTGCTACAAGTTCTTACAAAATATAAGAAAAAGAACTTTGAACGTTGAACATTGATTTTGTAATAGTAATGGGCAGAGGCGAAGGATTTGGCACTAAATCGTTACATTTGCTTTGGCTCATCCGTAATTAAAGTATGAGCCAAATGTATGTGTCTTAAGTCTTTGATACCGTGCACTATAGAATTAAGCAAAAGACTTAAGAAACAAACTCGATTTGCTTTATTTTACTGTATGAACACCACACATTGATAAAAAAAATATCTTCAACTGTCTACTCGAAACTTTGCTTAAAATTTTTTATGGTCTTGTTTTTGTTGTTGCTTTTAACATTTTTCTCATACTGATTTAAAAAAAATTTATAAGAATTTATAAGAAATAAAGGAAAAAAAAAAAAAAAAAAAAAACAATAAGAAAATAAGTAAATAAAGTAAACAAAGTTCAAAAGTTAAACGCATGGATAATTTTGGATATAAAGACTGTAAGTTTATATTTTGCTTGTGTATAGTATTTAGTGTCGGGTGGTTGGTGAATCACCGCAAATTTGAATGAAAAATGCAAAAAAAACAAAAAAACAACCACAATTTCTGTTAATACTTATTAGTGATGCTTGAATGAAAAATTAAAAAGATTTCAGAGTTTAAGAAAAATAATTTCAAGAAAGATACTAACTGCGGAAAACTCATTTCACAGTGTTTCAATCATGTAATGGCCCAGAAGTCTGTTAAAATAAAAGAAGAGACTCAAAGACAAGTTTGTTATCTTCTTCTGTATTACATTATATTACGTTCTGTTATTACGTAGTGCATGCTTTGTTTTGTTTTGTTTTATTTTTTCTACAAAGTCGTTTTAAGTATTTTAAGTATGAATTGTTAAAAGTTTACTTTATCCTATAAACGCTTTAATAATATTCAATTGTTTTACTTCTTCAATATTTTTTTATGCTGTTCAATGTTAATATTGATAAATTATTTGTTGCCGTTTCATTTAACGTGGGAATATTTCTTTGATTTGTTTTTTTATTTGTTATTGTTTTGTTTAATGAAATACTCATGATATTTATTTAAAAAAAAATTATGATTAATAATACAATATTTTGTTAAAATTTTTTCGAAATTTTTATTTCATCTTCAATGAAAGAAAAGAAAAGAAAAGAAAAAATTGTTTAAATTGTTTGAAATTATTTGCGGTTTGTTTGAATTTATTTCTCTTCAAATAAAAGGTAATCAAATTCTAATTATCGGTAATTAAATTATGTTTAGACCTGGAACTGTTAAATTTAGCCTTTAAATTAATCGTAAATGTTATCAAAATGAATCATTTTTAAAATTGATTTTTAAATAAAAAAATCAGTTCCTTTTAACAAAGATTTCAATGTCAATTAAATATTTATTTACTGGGCATTCAAATGGACTCTAAGAAAACTAAATTTAAAATATATCGATAGTATTCGATAGACATCAAAAACGAAATATGAAAAAAATACTTCTTCGGCACTCCTCTCAGCAGATTTCTGGCAAAACTCTGAGAGTAATAAAATTGCCATGAAAAGTTTCTCAAAAAAATCTGTCGTTTGGAGTCGACTTTAAACTGTAGGTCCGCCCACTCATGTATAAAAATTAGCACACACAACATAAGTGGTGTGAGAAGCTAGGCCGTAATCCGACTGAAGGGTTGTAATGGCCAATTATGTATGTATTCGATAGAATGGGTTGCCATAATAAATACTTTTTGATCAAAGATAAGGACAGACAATGACAAGGAAAAGCTAAATCCCGTCAGAAAATTTATAAGTATTGTTCGAGGTAGTCATCTTCAGAAGGAAAACTAAACTTTATAAAAAGTCTTGGACTATAAAGAAAGAACTATGAAAATACTTTTCAATCCAGATGAGTTATAAGACGATTTAAACTTTTGTTAAGTAATTGCAGTGGTAAGGCACTTGACTTACTAGGTCTTGTAGCAAAAAATCTTGATAATTGGACTTTGATATTGAGGTCGTTAATACCTAGAACACATATGTACTTAAAACCTGTGCAGTGTTAATGAATTTTAAAAGCAAACACTCGGGAGCATATTAAATGCTAGACAGAGCGTTATGCTTTTGAGGTTCGGATGCGAAACAGGATTAGAGAGAACCTTTAAAGGATGCTTACAAATTTTTGATTTCAGTATTCTATGGTCTCTGCACAACAACAATAATACTAACCTTTACTCAATCTACTGAACTTTCTAAAGGAAGCAATAAGACGATTGAATAGATTGAAGAAGAGGGTGCCATTCCTGTAGGCATTCACCTAAGCCCTAAAGGAGAATTATTGTGTGCTTACAAATAGGGGTAAAGAAAAAAGTATACTTTCTATATGAAGTCGCATCTTGCAGAAACTGTCTTCTCTTTTTCCATTCCACTACTCTGAAATGAGTTATATATGGTATGGTGTAGTGTCTGAAAATGTTGGCATATCGAGTTTACGTAAGTTAAGCATATAAAATGCTCCATCCTTTCAATGTGTTCATCATATGCCCTGCATTTGCCAAGCATATCCGTTTCAGATGTACGTGTAAGACGGAGTACCCCATAAGCACGCTCATCAGTGTACTAAAGTCGTCTTTATTTAGTCTTAATATACTCAATGGTTTTCTCCTATCATGATCAGGCCAAAAGTATTTACGCGCAATTCTTCATGCTGTTTCTGTACATATTTGAGCCTGACTCTCAGTGCACTAAAATGCATTGTGCACTAAAAGCTTGTGTCCTGAAAAACTCTTTCTCTATTAGCCAAATTATTCGTTTTCTCATTAAATTCCTATCACTGCTGATTAAGTACAGTGCTTTGCATTCTTACATTACCGAATAGTTTCTTATGCATGCGTATTTATGTATGTTATTGCCCTTATATGTCAAGTTTACAAAATTATCATTTGCCTAGACAGATACGTTTCCCTAATTGCACATAACACCGCCTGAAGACGGTATTATAGTCCGGCATGCGGAGGCATAGTTTGATTTCTAGTTTGTGTATATAGAGCCTCAGTTTCATCCTCCGTCTTTAAAGCCATCTGTGTAGCAACAAGTCCCCATATTCGCAATGGATTCGTTTGATTCAAAAGTCTATTTATATTAAAGTGAAGTAATTAGTCGCAATGATACCTTAAGCAGTCCCTCTTGTAACCCAATTACTCTCTGATGATTTTGATGGTGCAGTGGTTGATCCATTCCCCTACAGCCTGAATACAATACGGCTTATGTGCCGCATATAAAAAATTGGAAACTATTGTATTGACAACTATTGCACTGTAATAAATGAAATGTAAATGAAATTAATTTTTAAATTTCTTTTTAATCGCTAATAAATCAAACATTTATTTACGATATTCCACTCCAAAATACTCTGTAACGTTGTATTATATAATAATGAATCTGACAAATGTCTTAATAAATAAATTAATGCGAATACAATACCATTAAGGGCACACCAAATTACATTTTAATGATGTACACACTTTCATAATGACAGACAGAACAGACATGTATAAATAATGCTATAAGAATTGCCAGACCATAAATTTATCAAAAAAAAAAAAACCTTGTGGGATTACACTTAATTTTGTTAAATTTCAAAGTGGCCCTAAAGTTTGTTTTTTTAATTCTGTTTTTTAATAACACAAATTAATATAGGGATGAATGAATAAAGTTTTTCAGGCTTAAAAAACTTATTATAACCTTGTAATTAAGAAATTGAGAAGAAAAAAACGGAAAATAAGAATAAAAAAAAATAACAGAAAAAAACATCAACGTTTCCAACTCATTAACAATAATTTAACGGAGTAAATAAAAAAAAAATAAAGAAGAAGAAGACATCATTTGTTTTAACCTTAACCTTACGAATATTGTACCTCTTCGAAATGGGTGGAGAGGGAAAATACAAAAGATTTATTTTAAGTGACATTAATTTTATCATTTTATATGAACGAAATGATACAGAAAATAATCATAATTTAATTGTAGTACTTCATATGATACATATGATCATAATTGACAGAAGATTGATCATCATTACAGGCTGGGGGGATAATGAATTGGCAAAATGATTGCAATTTCGTCATCATTTCATTTCATTAAATATGACAATTTGGGTTTTTTATAACACCAAAGACCAAAGAAGAGGTGTGTAGCAATCATAGGCACACAAAAAGAAATAAAGTATGTCAGTGTTTATATATTTTGTTTTTTTTTTAAAATGGGTTTTTTTGTTGGTTTTAAATATTTAAGAATGAAACTGCATTAAATTAATGCAATGATTTGACTGAAATCGTCAAGTGTGAAAATAATTTGGTTTCTTTTTTCCATTTTGCGTAAGTTTTTCTGTTGTTGTTACTGTTGTTTTTTATTTTATTTATTGTTGTAGTTATAGTTGCTGTTGTTTAAACGTATTCTTTGCCGCATGATAATTATAAAGCCAAGAAACTTTCAACACCCACTCTTTATATGGAAGTAAGTAAGTACCAATCGTATGTATGCATGAAATGGCCTACAAATGTGGCCTCAAAAGAAAGACCAAAACGTTAAGAAAATTAATTAACAAATTAACTCTTTTAAACCACCCATACTCAGGGTTAAATCTTTGCTATTGTATGTTCGTTAATTTAACAACATAGTACATTTTAATATTTAAAACGGATGTACTGCCTGCCCATCATGATACTTCCATAGGATGTTTGAATTCTTTTTAAATATTTTGCTTTTTAAGATACAGGGTTTTCATGTTGCCTTACATGAAAACAAATAAAAATAATAAAATGTGGTTAGTTATTGTTCATTTGGTACTTCATTTTGACAGGTTACATCCTGTTTTTTATTATAAAGATGAAGAATTTTTTTTAATTTGCAGCAGAGCTTATAGGGTCCTTTAAAAATCCACTTTGTCGTTGCTCCCAACTAGGTAGGTACGTAGGTTGAAGGCGAAGAGACCAACCAAGGGCCTCAAGCCTGTAAGACGCAGTTTTCCTTAAGTACGCTCATAAGCGTGTTTAGGTCTCCCTTATTTGGTTTTAAAATACTCATGGTACCTCTTCCTCATTAGGCTCCCCCCAAAGAATTTTGGCAATTCTTCTCACAGCGTCTCTATTCCACAATAGCCGATGGGACATTTCCACCCACTTACTCAGATTTGTCTTTAATACACTGAACGGCATTTGGTTATCCAAGCTTATGGCATGTACTTCTCTGGCTCGATGAGCCAGAATATTTGTTTCGTCATTTTCATTCACTTCATGATTACTAGAAA
>QOCX01005466.1:0-12795 GCA_005959815.1 Sarcophaga bullata | reverse complement strand
CTGATGCTGGTGGCAAATTGCAAGCACTGAATTCGAGTCGAGTCGATTAGATTTGTTGAGAATTTTTTTTACTTTACGGTCAGGGTTTTTGCCAGAAATCTGCTGAGAGGAAGTCACCGAAGGAATATTTTAATTTCTGTTTTGTTAAAGATGTCTGAGCTTGAGTTTGAACCGTGGTTTTACGCTTAAGTCAACACACTACCTACTAGACTACGACGACTTCATTTACCATCCACTCATCGGAAATCCTATGGTGACGATACTTCCAGCTGCAATGTTTTCTAGTAAGGTACCTTAGATGATACCACTGTGGCCACATAGCCTTCTCAAAAGTAAGATCTAAGGTCAGGTGGTCTGTCTACCCATTCTTTGCCAAAAAGCCACTTGAAGTTCACATAAACGTAATCTGAAATAACTTGCTGTGGGCAATTATATCGTTCCCGTACTCTCCTACTAACCGAAAGGTGGTTAATTTGCAATCGAAGTAGAGGAAAATCCGCTTGCCTATCAAAGCAAATATAAATACGCATACGATCTGAGAGGGCAGTGCCAGGGCTTTCATTACAGCAAAGATCTTTGCTTGAAATACGCTTAAACTACAGTACTCCTAGTACTTTAGTTTGACTAACTAACCATAACTGAAGAAATACATTCCCATTGGTAATGGAATCCCATTCAAGAGGCATTCTTTCCTGCCAGACTTTTTCCTGAAGACGTTTATTGTTGTTGTGTTCTCTAATGCCATGGCTATACTTCACCTCATGTGGTAACTAAAGACACAATTCTTTTAAAAGTCTGCAAAACTTCGAATACTACAACATTGACGATCAAAAGTTTTATTGTTTGTGTTGTTGTTTGGAAATAATAAAACTCAACAAATTGATATGTTTCCTGTGATGGTCTACTAGACTTGTTGGTGTATGTCAAGTGGTTGTAGAGAAAGTTCGCTTGCATTAACAAAAAAAACAACAAAAACTTTCTTCTTCTTGGTGTCTCCAAGAAGTTCTTATATTTTTTCGTTTGTTCTTGGCTTAAAAAGTTGTCTTAACATTTTCTTTAGGTTCCATTACGTACCCATAATAAACACGTATAAATATTTTAGCCAACTAAGGAGTTTCCTTCATTTTTGTCCTTTACTTGAATTTTTGGTACTTTCTGTATAAATGTCAATTTGTTAGACAGTTAATTCAATAATTTGGAATGGAATCTCAACTAAGAAACTAACGACCACTACAAGTACAATTGTTTGAAATAAAAAGAGGACATGGAATGAGTAATGAAGTAATCAAACGTGAGCTTGTTGACCAAAGTTATTGTTTACATGGTAAAGCAAAATTGAAAAAAAAGGGCCATAAGGGATCAAACTATTCATACATATTTATTATAAATATAAATGTTAACGTATAATACAGTGGAACAAGCCAAACTTATGCAAGAACAATTGCGCATTCTCTTTCCATTAGAAGAGAAATAAAAGGAGACAACATTGTCTTGTAAAGTTTTATGCAAATTTGTAAACAACATGACAAAAACAACGGCTTTTGAAAGATATAAACATGATACCCGTTATTAATGAAATGTTTTGTTTTGTCAGTGTGCTTACTGTAAACCACAGAGAGATAAAACGAAAGAGAAAAAATTATATCACAAGGCATATGAATTACTTTTAAAGGCTTTGTATACAACAACATAACCTAACATAATTCACTTGTTAATCTTATTATGTGCCGGAATGTTCTTCATTATTTCTTAAGCATTGTCTTAAAACAAGCCTGTTAAAAGGAACTCTATTTTGTTGATGTCATGGTCCTTTTTTTATTCATAGAAAACTCTGTATTAAAGCAATGTCCTTTAGATAATGGCTACTATTCTCATATTCCTTATTCAAATTCATGTTGCGTCCATGATACAGCCATTTTGTTTCTAATTTAATTTTTTAATTTTTTGTTTTTAATTTAAATATTTGAAATGAATGAATTACAGAAGATATTCTACTTAAATCTCTCATAATTCTTAACAGACTAGATCCCGCAAAAATCTGTTGTATGAGTTGGATATTAAAACAACGGCACCATCATTTGAACTAATACTTGTTAACATACATACCAGACATCAGCAATGAGTATTCAAAAAGGTGAGTAGATTCGAATCATACTCTCATAATTTCTGATACTTATACGCATTCATACTTATTTTAATATCATACTCATACTCCTACTCATATTCAAAGTTTGAAGTACTCATCATACTCATACTTAACACTATGCATGATATTTTTGATTTCTACTCTCCATGACTCAACATATGCACGACTCACAAAACAAGTATGATTCGAGTACGAACACTACAATACTCACTAGAAGATTGTGTGTTTGCTCCGCTTGCTGCTCTGTCGATTTTGCTTATGTGTCTTTTTTCTTTTGTTATAAATGCAATAACTAAGACTATAAATTTTGATGAATGATTCGAATCATACGAATCAATTATGAGTATTATGAGTATTTTTCTAAATTTATGAATCTGAATGAGTAGGCGTATGAATCAAACATATTTCGAATGTTATGAGTTCGATGTCAACGTTGTACTCATACTCATTGCAACTTGTACTTATAAATCAACGTTGTAGTGAGTACGAATGAATCAGAGTAGTTAAATTTCAGTACTGTACTCATACTCAAAATTTCATGAGTACTTATGCGTAGCGAAAAAGTGATTAATTGTGGATCTCTTATACATACCTAATTTGCCGTTACAACCCTTCAGTCTGGATTGCAACCTAGCTTCTTACACCACTTATATTGTGTGTTAATTTTAAACCTACAGTTTAAAGTCCACTCCGAACAAAAAATTTTTGAGAAATTTTTCATGGTAATTTTATTTACTCTCAGAGTTTTTGCCTGAAATCTGCTGAGAGGCAGTCGTTGAAGAAACATTGTTTTGTATTTCATTTAGCTGGAGATGTTTGATCTGGTGTTCGAACCGTGGCCTCACGTCTAATAAGTCAACACACTATCTACTAGACTACGGCGACTATAACTTAAACAAATGCCTCAGGAATACCGCATGGTTATCTTTTGAGTTCAATGGATATCGTTGAACCATCTTCAGACGGATCTGTAGTCGAAAAGCACGCAGTAGAGTAACGGATTTAAATAATCATGAACAATACATATCGAACAGGATACTGAATTACGAACTTGACGGTGGTAATAAATCATGCACCATTGTGTACGTCTTGAAATCTATATTTTAAACTCTGGTTGGAGTATAGGTATGTGGAACTAGTAAAACAAAATACGGAAACTCTCTTCGTAACGCTAAAGCAATACAATGCAATGTTTAAGACAACAAACTTGGAAACCTAACAATACTTAGCCAGACTCATTGGCCTTTAGGAGTTCCATGATGTACGTTAGTTCAATCGAATACGCACTAAAATATCAAGTTCCTTAAGGATCAAAATTCAGACAGGGTGGCATATGGTATATTTGTTAAGGGTCCGATTTAGAACTTTCTAAGTTGCCAGGGGAAATCATGGCAATTTTGAAAGCTAGCCGGGAATGAGTGCGAACCGTGCAATCTCCGACATGTTATAGAACATGGGTAATATCGTTGTTACAGGGAACTCAACTTCAATTGCAGCAGATGTTGTAAGCTAAACTCTGTTGATGTGTATGGTAAGAAAGAACCGATTCACTCCACTTCTATCCATAAACCTCATGACCATTCATCACACAATACGGAGTTTATTTCACGGGCAGCTGTTCTGTTCACAGATTCTTCATAAGCTCTGGATCTGAGACTATCATTCCCCTCATGTGTCAATGCCCTGCTCTTGTCATAAAATGACGGAATATTGAATATTAATTCTTATATTACAAGACCTAAACTAACGTATAAAATTAACACACACACAACATATGTATGTATGTATTGTACTAACAATCCTTTCCGACTTATTCATTCCTATTTCAAACTTGTTGATCCACCTGCTGTTTAATTAAATTTGTTGTTCTCATCACGTTTGCCAAATATTATTCAAATATTTATGTTATGATTTATAAATATATCATGGAATATTTCAATTATTTAGTAGGCAAAAGTTATTTATTTCTGTACCATAGATGCCACCATGAGGTCTTCTATTCTATTATTTTGGCCATTGTTTGTGTGAAGACCATTCTTGGAAACTAACATTAGAGGCAACAATATTTAGCTTCCTTAACCACAATATAGCGTCATAAAACTAAAAACAGCCTGGCCAACAGAACGACAGCAAACAAATGCACCTGCTCAGGCAGAAGAAATAAAGAAACAATAAATTGTGGTTACTGGTCAGACATGACAGCCGACTGCTGTGGTTCTGTAGCGGATGGCATATTTTAAGCTTAAAACGGAAACTAAAAAAAAGGAAAAATAAAATCAAATAAAATATTCGAAATTAAAAAGGGGATATAAGCGGCCATTTATTATTTGTTTTAATGAAAATAAAATGGCAGGAAATTTCCCCAAATTTGAGAAAAAATCCTGTCATACATTGCCCATCAGAATTTTCAAGCCTTTAGGGCGCGAAAAGGATTACAAGAGAACTATAAAATTGTTAGGAGAGTGTCAATGGGATATGTTCATGGCATCACACCATATTTAATCCAAACTATAAATGATGTGGACGTAAGGAAAGAGGAAATAAGTTTTCTTGAACGTATGGTTCGTAAAGTTTAGTTGACTCTCAAATTCTTTGTACAATATTCCTTACACCATTATTATTGCTTTCCGTTTTTTTCCCATTAAATTCAATGGATTTTATTATTTCATTCTCTTTCTCTCTTCCTTTTTAGTTATAATTCAGTTCGATATCTGCGTATGACTCTTCATTTTTTCCTATTTTTCAAAGTGCTAACTTTACTACCCAACTCGACTATAAAAAAAGGTAAAATAGAAAAAGTACGCGTTTCTTTTCTTCTTTTTAGTATTCTTCTCTTTTTCTTCATTCTATTTTTCATTTACTTTCTAAAAACTGTAAAGCAATAAAATAAATGTGCACTCATCTTGTCATTTTTGCCATTTCCGCATCCGTTTTGTTCATCTCGTTTGTCTTTAAGTAATGGTACATTTGTTCGCATTTATTCATCGTCAAATACATTCATACATACTTATGCTCATAATCACACACACATTTATACATATTTGAAGCACAGAAATAATAGCAGTTGTTACAGAAGTCAACATGTAAATACAGTGGGCATTTATCACTCAAGATCACAGAAATCCAGAAATGACCAGCAAGATTGGACATACATACTTACGTATATAATTGGCCACAACAATACTTCAAACAGGATTCCAACCTAATTTGTCACATCACTTATATTGTGTGTGATAATTTTATACATGAGTAGCAGGACCTACAGTTTAAAGTCGACTCCGAACGACAGATTATTGAGAAAGTTTTCCTGACAATTTCAACCCAGAAGTTGCTGAGAGGATTTTTGAGAAACTTTTTCATGGTAATTTTTCATTAACTCTCATAGTTTTTGCCAGAAATCTGTCAAGAGGAATGGGACATTAATTCATTCTGTTTTGCCAAGTTACCCCGAGCGGTTACAATTTTCAACAAGACGCATAAGTAATAAAATTTATTGGGTTCTACAGCAGCAGTTCCTTTCTAACTGATTGAGTTCATCAACAAACAAAATTATCGAAGTTGGGACATTACCAATCCACATGTGATCCAAGAGGATCACATGTGCTTTTCGAAAAAGTCATTGTTTAGGCTTGCGGCTTCATCGGTCCAAACATTTTTGAATACGACGTTGACCAGGTCATCACGCGGCCATTATAGCCGCTGTTTACGAACTTCTTTTGCCTTAAATTGAGTAATCTGGAGGTTGAAGATATTGGATTTGTATACGAATACGCTGATTTAAAGAAGAAGCTTGAATTTTGAATAATTGACTACAGTCTGTACAAAATATGTTTTTACACTTTATTGTGATGGCAATAAAACTTTTGAATTTGTTTCGATAACTTTCTAAGGGCCATTATTACAACTTGCCGTTAACTAAAGGGAGGATTTTAAACTCGCAGATAAATTGTTTTTCGTTATTATAAGTGGCCAATAAGATAGAGAAGTAAGCGTTAAGCTAAAGGGAGGATCATCCTACCTACTATAACTTTTAAAGTTAAGTTTATGGCTGAACTTGCCATATTATCCATTATTTTCAATATGGCAACTTGTAATATAAGCAAAATGAGCCAATACAATAAAAAAAAGAAGCCAGTCGTTGCCACTGAGTTTAAAAAATCTTGTTTAAGTGAACAGTTTTATCGGCATTGCTCCGACACTGCCATATTTTTGAAAATGTTAACTTTAGTAGTAGTGTAACTTTAGTAGTTGTAGTAAGCGAAAATAAAAGTTAAAGGCAACTTTACAGTTCACTTTAGCTAAAGCTACCTTTAACTAAACCCAAGTTTAACGGCAAGTTGTAATAATGACCATAAGAATACGATTTCTCTTACTAATTTGTTATTATCGATAATTTTTTTTTAGAATTAATGAACTTGACAGCAATAACGAGTCTTGTTATTTCTCATTCATTTGAATTGTCCTTTTTTCTGTCTTTGGCCACACGAACCCATTGTCAACCCACGCTGCCAGTTGTATATCTTAAAGGATAAAGAAGTGCCCATTTTTGTGGACAACACAGAAGCCGAGTACTTTCCTTTCTTTCTTGTACAATTTGCTGCGAATACATACACCCAACTAAACGGTAAAATGAATATGGCATGGAGTAAAGTGACTTAAGATCCATTATTCTAAAGCAGCAATAGAAGGCAAAGGAAGCTGTACTGCACAAAAAAGCTTAGAAAAAACTGCATGTGCAACGTAATGGTGTCAAGTGGCTTCATTTCATTTGTTCATTTGTTCATTTCTTTAGTGTCATGAGAAAGAAATAGAGAACGAGAAAGAAAAATTGAAAAACTCGTGGCATTTAAATGTGTTATAGAAATACATTCCAAATGAATTGAGAATAAATTATACTCCTTACCACGTAGTTGTCGTTGTTCTATGTAGTTGAAGAAGTTTTTTGCTTGCTTAACTGTACGCTTATAAAATGCATTTTATTTTGTATGGTTGTAGTTGTCAAAGTAGTTGCAACAGGAGCTACTGGCAGGACGTTCTTTGACAAGTTCGATTGGAGAATTGATGATAACGAAGATAACAAGAATAATTGATGACGAGTGTAATTGTATTCAGAGAATGAACAAGAGCAATACATTTTTTTCCAAGCTAATGGTCATAAAAGAATTGGAGTAATTCAATCAATTTATGTAGAATCTAAGAAAACTTCGACATTCCAACAAATAACTTCTGCAGGAGCTGAGGGTAAGAGACTGTCTTCCAACTCATGCACCAGTGCCCTGCTCTTGTCATAAAAATACCGGGATTTTTAATCTCTCACTCTCTGACATGCTTGACCCAAGTTTCTTATATAAAAATTACTGCACTAGCAGCACACACATAAAATTAGCACACATAACACAAGTGATATGAGAAATTAGGTCGTATTCCGGACTTAAGAATTGTAATGACCAATTATGTATGCATGTATGAATCAATTCCAACTATTTCTACAGATGTAGCTTCAACAAGATGGTCGTTATCAGTGATCAGCAATGAGTATTCAAAAAGATGAGTAGATTCGAATCATACTCTCATAATTTCTGATACTTATACGCATTCATACTTATTTTAATATCATACTCATACTACTCATATTCAAAGTTTGAAGTACTCATCATACTCACACTTAACACTACGCATGATGTTTTTGATTTCTACTCTCCATGACTCAACATATACAAGAAGAATCACAAAATAAGTATGATTCGAGTACGAACACTACAATAGTCACTAGAAGATTGTGTGTTTGCTCTGTCTTTTTTGCTTAAGCGTCTTTATTCTTTTGTTGTAAATACAACAATAATTAAGACTGTAAATTTTGATGAATGATTCGAATCACTCGAATCATTTATGAGCATTTTTAAGTATTTTTCTAAATTTATGAATCTGAATGAGTAGGCCTATGAATCAAACATCTGTCGAATGTTATGAGTTCGATGTCAACGTTGTACTCATACTCATTGCAACTTGTACTTATAAATCAATGTTGTAGTGAGTACGAATGAATCAGAGTATTTAAATTTCAATACTGTTGACTCACTCATACTAAAGATTTCATGAGTACTTATGAGTAGAGAAAAAGCAATTCATTGCTGATCTCTGGTCGTTATCAACTTTCAAAGTTCGGAAGTGCCTGTTGGAAGGATTGATACAACTGGCTTATAAGAACACAATATACAGCCGTCAGTATGGGAACTACATTCTTGCTGGGACAGGGTTACATAGCTGAACACATGGTATTTATCAATATTTTCTATAGTCGCCTTTCAAGGGGAGAATAAATAAATTCACATGCAGTATTTTACACGCTGTTGCCCGAATCTAGAAAAACGAAGACTATAAGGTGATTGCTCTTTACATAATCCTAAAGACTAAAGGCCTATGTTAAAGGCCTAAAATCTAAAACAAATCTACAAATCTATCCATTTCTCTTGAGATTTATGAATAGATCCATATTTTAGAAAATCTTTCTTCAAGCTTCCTTATGAAAGGTCTACGGTTAAAGTCTGCTATTTCTAAAAATTTAACCAGCTTTGTTAAGATCCCTGAATTCGTCCTTGCAGAATAGAAGATATGGATATAGAAGATATGGAGTGGATTGCTGAAACTAGTGTAGACAACAGTGAGTCTGTCATGCTATGGATGCAGCATGACATACTTAACATAGCTAAAATATGAGTTATAAAGTGTAGAATAAATAATGAAACAGTAAGTAAATAACGCAGAAAATGGATATTTTTCGGTAACGAGTAAGAGTACAACAACTGTAAATCGAATGAATTTGACTGGGAACGGCAAGTTACTCGCTAACCTAACCTAACCTAAATTACGACAAACGAAATGAAACGAACTTAAACCGCCTTACGTAATTTAACACAGCACAACTGTAAATATTTTAAACGTAAAGTAAAGTTTATTTTAAAATTCAGGCAAGAGCGAGCTCATTCACGCATCAAAAATGTTCGTGTATTTAAAATAAAATGAGAAAAGAAGAAAAAGCTTAACCAACATGTAGCGTAGCATTTAAGTATTGTTTGCTTAAATTTGTTATCCTTTCTCTGTTACTATCTAAAAAGTACTTCAAAATATTGTCTTCAAACTATATTTTTAACATTGTAACGTGAATGTATATATTTCTAAAAATATGTTTTAAATATCATTGTTTTGAAATACATACATACTTACACATACGTGTTAAAATACTCATACATTCTGAGTACAACCCCCAAGGTACGCGGTAACTTCATTGCATATTTAAAGTGTTACAATCTCCATACGAGCACAGCATATTTAAAAAAGAGTGATTTAAAGTCTTTTACTTTCTCTCTCTCTCTCTCTCTCTCTCTCTCTCTCTGTCTCTCTCTTTCTCTATGGTAAAACGAATTGAAATGAAAACATTTTTTTAAAACTTTTTTGTTCATTTTATTCAAATGAAATCAAGTGCAAGACAGCAGGCAGAACGAAACTACAAAAAAACTGAAACATATTTTGGAATAAAATTTGCATTTTTTTGATAAAAACAAAAAAGTATGTGAATCCCCTCACGAAAAAGAGAGAAATTTAAGTGGAATCCGTACAGGTGTCAAGAGTAGACTAGGAAAGGAGATTTTTTTGACTGTGCTATGCACTACATTCTACATGGGAAATGTTGTTTCATTTTGTTTTACGACCAAAATAATCAAATAATTTTGTATGTTTTTTGTTTCAAAATTTCAGGCATTTTTTGAAGCAAAAAGGTAAACGCTTATGGCCATAAATTTCATTTGTTTTTAAACCGAGAACTTTATCACCAAACTTTTTACTCCTACATGAAATAAAGGGTTGGTAAAAACCATACCAAAATTTATCATTTTTCCTTTTAATTTCTCACTTTAGCTTGTTTTTTCTTTCCTTTCATAGCGGCTGAACTTTCAGGAAGACGCTGTTGGTTCTACAATGAGATCAGTGTCCATCATACGTCTAACAGAAGTGTGTGCAAAACGATGGAGCAATGATTCCTAGGTATTGGATTTGGTATCACTTGTTGAGCTCACTAGGGGTCCTACATATGCAATGAAAGTAATAACTTCTAAAGAAAATTCCTAACTTAACCCGCCTTAGGAAAAACCGCCAATTGACGTTCAATTGCTCTTGTGAATTCAATAGGATTCCTTTTTAAACAGTTTATGATAGCGAGCACAAATTAAAGTCCGCTTGATAATATTGATCTGCTGCTCGATACAACTCTGGCTCGTAAGAACATACACTTTAATTAGCGGAAGTCCAATCCGTATATTACAGACTGGTAGAAGATTCGTCCCTTATGGGTATCACGGCCTAAGTATAATACCTAGACTTACTAATTTTTCTGAAAAAACTGTGACTTACCTCACTTTATAACCCAATAGGCCCTATATGGTCTAAGTGTGTCCATTCAATTCTCTTAGATGGACAGCCACCTATACCACATACCTCTACCTCACTTTATTGATCATCCATTCTTTTAGTGCCGTGGAATAAAGGCGGAAGTGCTTTATTAGAAAACCCAGTTGCGATGGTAAGTGAAAAATATATCTCCACCTAGAGATGAGAATGAGCCAAGGAGATAAGAAAAGAAACTGAGCAAGGAATGATAAAAATTAATGAGAGATACTCTTCAAGTAAGATATCCTAACAACAGTCTACGCCCGAAAGGTATTCATTAAATTGCGACTAATTATACTGAGTTTCACCCTTGTATGCAACAGCATAACGCTTCGTTTTTGAAAAATACCGACTAAGATCTGAATCTACTATTTTCTATCCAGATTTAGTAACGATTGGGTTCTAAAACGGTGAAGTATGGACCATAACAGTCTGGAGGTTCTTCAACCTCTTCCATTCTACCCTTAAGTATACAACCTACGTTTAATTTTTCGATCAATCAGATAGAACAAATTCCCTAATGAATGTCTAACTGACATCACGGCTTGTTCGGTAAGTTCGCATTTCGTTGCATGGTTTATCTGCAATCTTATTGCCAGCAATGTCCCAATGCCAAGGTGTCTCGGTTTCTTAAGACGGTGCAAGAAATATTTCACTTCATCTGATCGCACTATTAGATCACTTATATCCAACCGAGTATGGAAAACAACTCTCTTGTAGGAGCCGATGCTTCGAAGTCTATTCTAAAGCTTCTCGAATGCATGCACAAGAGGGCGAAGGTGCTCATTAATGACGGTAGGGTAGCCAACTCTATTAATTCAACTCTATTAAATCATTGTCGCGAA
Source organism: Sarcophaga bullata (assembly GCA_005959815.1). Lineage (NCBI taxonomy): Eukaryota > Metazoa > Arthropoda > Insecta > Diptera > Sarcophagidae > Sarcophaga > Sarcophaga bullata. The sequence goes on along the minus strand of QOCX01005466.1, from coordinate 1,362 downwards.
TGTGGATTGTGTTTTACTGTTCTATCGCTGCTGCTGTTCTTTTCGCTGTTTGTAAAACTCCCTTCTTGAAGAGGGCTTTCCTGTCACTTCTGATATAAACAGATTCCAATCTAGTGCCCATAAACACTACCCCCTCTTTTCTTCTTTCCCATAACATATTTTCTAAGTTCTAACACAATACACTGCATTGCCACACCCTGAGTGTTGGTCGTAATAAAAAAAACGCACCAATGCCGCAGAATTCAATACACACCCCATCTTGAAACTTTCAAAGGCGTTCCTTCAGACGAAAACTAAATTCGATTAAATATAGTGTGAGCAGTCACTGCCTTCAAGACATCCTGCCTATCTGAAGCGTGTTAGCGTGATCGCTAACACCTGTGCCTGGAAACACAAGTTCAAAAACAAAAGAACACAAACAATTCCTTACTAAGGTATCCTGGCTGCCTACAGAGAAAATAGCATCAAGAATTGACCTTCATATGAAGATAGCTTCTTGGAAAAGCTTAAGTTATAGTAACCAAGGTTCCTTACCATTATACCCACTACATTTTTGCGTGTCTTCTGTACACAGATCGTAAAATCTTAAACGAGATCGTCTGTGAAGTTATATCGGGTTGTCGTACAGGGTGTAATAATGAGAATTCCTGCTTTAAGAATAATTATAGCATTTATGGCATGTGTGGTTGGTTTAAAGTCTTAGAAATATTCATTATTTATCCCTTTTGTTACAGATTTGAAAACCTTTTCTTTGTAGATTTTAAATTAAATTATGCCACTTTATTTCTATTGTATGTCCTACAGCGTAGGATTATTTTCTATTCTGCTTTTAAGTCCTTTTAAACATCTACTGATTCTAATAAACACTTACAGCTATACACAGCCACGAAATAGATTTCCTTTTTGCCAGGACAACTAAATACAGAGATGGAATAATAAAATGACAGTTTCAATTAATTTATTCACTGACAATCACAACTGCTGGTGCAACTACTACTACAACTATAGTGAAGTTAATTTCGCCAAAAGAGATTATTATGTGTGGTTATGACAACTGAGAAGAACAGAACAGAACTGAACTGAACTCTACTCAACTGAGTTGAGTTGAAATGAATGGCAGATTCAAGTTAAGATGCTATTCGTCTTTAAGTGCTTTAAAGAGATTTACATCATATTAGAAGGATGCGTTAAGTTTGTACAGATGTTGGTAACATTTCTTTGATTCAAAGACTTTTCTAACTAACTCAACTGCTCTACTTCGTTGCTCTATACGAGTACATAGAATAGGGTATCTGGCAGTCTTGTTAACCTTCTCTTGTGTATTATTTCTATTATTATTTGCTCCAGTTGTTGTCTCTTTTA
>QOCX01005465.1:0-12797 GCA_005959815.1 Sarcophaga bullata | reverse complement strand
AGGAAATTTTTACACACAAATAATATGAAATGAAATGCCAAAAGAAAGATTAATTTTCTATTTTATTACACAAGAAACAAGGACGGAAAAGAAATGTAGGAAAATAAAAAAGAGTCCAATAACAGTTGTTAGACAATAAATGCGAATATGACAGCGATTATCATAATTTCCGTTGAAATATGTTCGTAAAAAAAAAATTTAATTTAATATTGGAAGTTTTGTATTTCTAAGGGCCATTATTATAACTTGCCGTTAACTAAAGGGAGGATTTTAACTCACAAGTAAATTGTTTTTCGTTATTATAAGTGACCAATAAGATAGAAGTAAGCGTTAAGCTAAAGGGAGAATCATCTTACCGGTAACTTTTAAAGTTAAGTTTATGCCTGAACTTGCCATATTATCTATTATTTTCAATATGGCAACTTCAATATAAACAAAATAAGCAATACAACGAAAAAGAAGCCAGTTGTTGCCATTGCGTTAAAAAAAAAACTTGTTTAAGTGACTAGTTTTATAGGCATTGCTCCTATACTGACTTATTTTTGAAAATGTTAACTTTATTTTATCTGTAGGTTGTAAAAACGTAAAATGAGTTAAAGGTGACTTTAAAGGTCACTTTAGCTAAAGATACCTTTAACTAAACCTAAGTTTAAGGGCAAGTTGTAATAATGGCGCTAAATTTATTGGTCAGTTTAAATCACTTTGACAGTACCCAGCTCTGTTATTAAATATTGTAGTTCGTTACAAGTGAAGTCGTCAAAGTCTAGCAGGTAGTGTGTTGGCTTATTAGACATGAGGCCACGGTTCAAACCTCAGTTTAGATATCTCGAACAAAACGGGATATGAAAAGAAAATATTTCTTCGGCGACTTCCTTTCAGTAGATTTCTGGCAGAAATTCTAAGAGTAAATAAAAAAATTGCCATGAAAAAGTTTCTCTGGCGTTCGAGTATTCGACTTTAAATTGTAGGTCCCGCCACTGCTGTATAAAATAAACACACACAACATAAGTGGTATGAGCGGCTAGGGCGTAGTCTTGACTTAAGGATTCTAATGGCTTCAAAAAGATGAATAAAACATCGTCCCTTTTTCCAACAGAGTGTGATTTTCCTACCATGCAGCGAAGGACTCTTATTTTTAATGCCTGAGCTGGTGGTTAATTTTTTTTTTAAATTGTTTGCAAATATACATCGTCATTCAAATTTTCTTATTATAGAAGGAACGCACAATTTATTTATAAAATAAAGAAAATTTCTTCCTTAAAATAGTTGAATTTCTTTTTTTTTTCTGTTTTTAATTAGAAAACAAGAAGAAGAAATATTTTTAACCTACAAACAATGCGTTCGAAGTTTTTTTTTTTTTTTTTTTTTTGTACGCAAAATCTAAAGAAAGAACAATACACGAAGCATAGCAGGCATAAAGAAAAATCAAAATGTTCGCATTTTGGCAAATCAATCCGGAAATCAATTTGCAATGAAAGAAAACAAGATTTTTTTTTTTTTTTTTTTTTTTTTTTTTGTTAAACTAAACTTTTCATTTCATTCTTGAAATTCTTAAGAAAAACTAAACACTTAAATGAATATAAAAATGAAAGAAGAAGAATAAAAACAACAATACAAATACAAAATAATAATTAAATTGTATTGAATTGTTTTGTTTTTTTCTTTTTGCTTACATTTTTTGCCAGAAAAAAAACAAATTATTTTGATTATTGCCGCAAAACTTGTTCGCTCAATTGAATGTGTTTGCCAAAAGGCACGCACTATAAACAAAAAAAAATTTTTTTTTTTTCAGAAAAATCTCTGCTCATCTTATCATATGTTTATAATTAATAAAATGTTTATTTAATATCACACACACAATTTATTTATTTTAAAAAATTTTATTAGAATTCTATTATCATTATTGTTATAAGCATACGAGTACAATGTATACAAATTGTCTTCCTTCCTTGTGGCAAAATAAAATAGATTTCCTCTGAACTAGATGTTCCATAAATATTGAAATTTCTATTTCAGTCAATTTGAAGCAAAAAGGTCTCTTTAAAAGATTTACAAAAAATTTTTAAAAAGATTTTCTTGTTTGCTTACTTAGGATGAGATTTTAAGATCGTTTTGCAGTGCTTATGAAAGCATGGCCTTCTTTATTAATGTAAACCATGTGCAGAATTGTAAGAATAAAAAAAAAACAAAAGAAAAGTGATATATATAGGGATAATCATACAAATTTTTAGTTTTTTTCTGTTCCGCTTATTTTTAGTTTTCAAAAATCGTCTTAGACAATTGCTTTTTATGTAACCCACTACAACCACCAAATTACCCAATGCAACAAGAGTAACTACTGTCTCGTTCTCGCTATGATCCAGAACCAAACAGATAAGGATACCCTCTGGGCAATGGTTTTACTGACGTCATGCTGTAGTCGTGACTTACAGCAGACCAGACTTACCACCAATAGCCCTCAGGGCAGTCTGACTGTCAATGAAGATTACATAAATACTCACATTTGAAGAGTATTTAAGGCCAACATTGTCTCAAGAGTTTATTAAAAAGTCTTAAAAACCTTCATAACGATTCAGTATGCTCTGCACTATTGTATAAAACTCTTTTGTGAAAAAGACTTACCTTAGTTACTTACAAATCAAACGACGTAGGGCTAAATGGCTCATCTACACCAAAAATAATTTGAGATTTCGATATTAAAAACCCAAGTAAGAATGATGTATTTCAAGTAGGAGTAAAGGATATTAATCAAGCTACGTAGTGAATTTTAAATAATGGAGGTCCCGCTAATGGTTTTTTCTATGACAGCCTATCAAGAGGCCATTCCACTAAATTAGACAGAAACAGCCGATATTCCCTTGACATACTATGGCCATACTTCTGTTGCTTCCTTATGTGGAATATCTTTGGTATATCTTTGAAGTCGCCGTAGTCTAGTTAGACGAAAGGCTAGGGTTCGAACCCCAGGTCAGACATCAAAAACGAAATATGAAAAAAAAATATTTCTTCGGCGGTTTCCTCTCAGCAGATTTCAGGCAAAAACTCTGAGAACTGTAGGTCCAGTCTCTCATGTATAAAATTAATACAAACAACATAAGCAGTGTGAGAAGCTAGGCCGTAATCCTGACTGAAGGTTTGTAATGGCCAATTATGTTAGTATGTATGTAATTGTAACCTTGCCAAATGACTACAAATGGTAGTGCTGTAGGTTCTGTGGCATTATCAAATGTGAGGCAATGACCTAACAAATGACCTCGAGAAGTAGCGGTGAAACGCATGAATTTGTTGTTACAGTACCTCCAGGTTACTTTTTCTAAGGCAATAGATAAGATTTTCAGACGAATCTTCATGATGAAATAGAAAAGGTTGCGAAATTTCCAATCTGCTATGGCCCAGGTTCGACCGTTCTAGAGCAAAATAGATCCTGAATCTGGAAAGAGAAAATATCAGGATCTTGATAGGATTTGTAATAGAGGGTTATGCTTTGAGGAAAAGGAATGCAATGTGGGACAAGAGTTACACTTTTTTCTAGGAGGAGTCGGGGTCTGTGGATATGCTCTTTCCCTGTAGAGTTTGTTAGGCGAGTAGTCCTCTATTAGAATTTTTCATATTTCTAGTGTCCTATCAAAACCTGATATGTGGGATGACTCTGTTGCTCTCTCTCTCTCTCTCTCTCCTCTCTATTACGTTTATTTTCCTCTCTTCTTTATTTCTAAACCATCTATCCATTCTATTGTCTATATCATCCCACGAATGCTTTCATTGCTTATCATTTTATTTGTACTTCGTTTATGAACGGACAAATATTTTCCTTCCTAACATATCCGAACCTATCACCATTAAACTAATTATCAAATAAATGTATATTTTGGTTACAAACAAATCCTAGACTGAGAAGAATTTTGCCTCACACTCATCAGTATCAAGTTGTGTAGAAAGCGTGTCAATCAACTATTGCAACTGGACCATTGCAACATCTATGTATCATATGTAGGCATATGGAAAGACTACGATTATCTTCAAATGATTTCTGTGGACGTTGAAGATCGAAAGAAAAAGAGCGCATAGACCATTTTATACTTACTTAGCTTGATGTATAGATAATATACTGCTTTGTCTCACGCTTTATCAATAGTTTAATGGAGTAAATGGAGTTTTCCAAATCAATCATTCAATTTTTAGACTGGTTTTCAGTTCAAGTTACAGAAGATGTTCTTTCAGCTGAAGACTATTTGATGACCATTTAATCTCTACTTGTGAACCTGTTAGGGGCATTATGATATTTAAAGTGTGGTTAAGTAAACTTTGATTTTTTACAATACTACTCTCCTCTCTTCTATCCTAAGGAAGTCTGCAGGGGTATAATATTTTTATTTATTATTTACTAATTATTTATTATTTATTAATATGCATCTAATTAAACAATTTCTTTTTTTTTTTTTTTTGTTTCTTTTAGGTAAGTTGATGAACTTTTACTTGTTAAAGTAAGTAAATTAAAGTTTTCTTTCCTTGAACTGTAAGTGATAATAATTGTTTTAAATTTATTATTTACAATAACGTCATTATAAATCTTAAAATAAATCAAATCTTTTCTATTTTTCTTGTAATTTAATTTAATTAAAAAAAATCCTATTTAACAGATGATGCGTTGTATTACGTACGTAAATTGAAAAGACAAAGAAAATATTGTACGATGATACGAATTGTAAAAACCGATACAAAAACTATTAATTGTTTAGATCGATTAGATTAACTTTGGATGCCAATTTATTTTAAATTTATTTTCTTTCTTTTTTTTCTCTTTTTTTTTTGCTTTATTTTGAATGCAATTTAATTATAAACAAACGTAGTATATTCAGTAGTTTAAAAATTATCTTAAGGATACGTTGCACGAGCTCGTAATAATCCCAATACGCGGCGGGCAAATATAAATCCTCTACTCCTCTACTATCCCTTAATGTAAACAAATAAAAAAAAAAAACAGATAAGAAAAGCAAAGAAAATATTAAAAATTTATTAAAAATCGGTTCGTGATTTTTGAAAATTATCGGCGGCATAGAAAAAATATTTTGTTGTTTTACGTGCATTTGTTTAAAAATTATTTCAGTAAACAAGAAAATAAAAGTAAATGAAAATCATTTTCAATATCAAAAAGAATTAAAAAAAGAAAAGAATTTAAAAGTTTAAAAACATTTCGTCATGTGTGTTTATTTGATTTAATTTCGTTTTACTTTTTACAAGTTTCGTTGCCTTTCTTTTGGAACAGTGCACAACAACAAAGGAAATTTTGTGTTTCTTAAAACGCATTATTTTCCAATAGTTTTCTTTGGAAAATTTTTAATACAAATTATTATTATTGTAATTTAGAAAATATATATTATATTGACTGAAGAGATGTTGTGCATTAAATGCGCATTTTTTTATATTAAGGAAATCTAATGAAGGTTTCTGAAGAAAACATTTTAAAACCAAATTTATTGAAAATATTGAGGAAAACTTGAATATTTTCCGTGTCTTTGTTCAGAAAATTACTTTTTTTCCCTTAAATATTATAACTATAAAAACAAAAAATATAATAAAATAATTAAAATTTAAACTATTTACATATTTTAAAATAAAAAAAATTAAAAAAAATTTTTTTTTAAATTAAAAATTTAAAAATTTTTTTCAAACTAAATGCGTATTTTGGTTGTACTGGATTTAAATTAATGAATAAAAATTACGTTTTCTAAATATAAAAATTTTAATTGAATAGAAATATCAATATCTGTCTGATAATTATCTTGAAAGCCTTTATGAACAAGATTACCTATTAAAACCTATGCTTGGTTTATTCAGTTTATACAGACAATTCTACATTTAACGCGAGACAACCTCATAGGATGGTATTATTATGGCTCTTTTTCTATACCTTCAACTAAAATTGAGTTGAGTATATCTTTCGTAGGCATAAACCTTATCTAGAAGAATACCTTTGAAATATCTGAACATGCGAACGGCGTTTCTTCACTTCTACAAGGCTTTGACCTATTTGTATACGGTAGAATGGTTATAACTTTTCTGGGATATTTTTTCAAGCTGATCTACGGCTGGCCAATTTAGACCGTTCTAGAATGGTATGGATTCTGAATTAGGGCTCCAGATGTGGGATTATGCTTTGAGAGCAAGGTATAGTATGTGAGACGAAGGTAAGCTTGAATTTTCTGCAGGTTTTGTGGTATTGCCTGGAGCCGATGTCTGTCAATAACATTTTTTTTTTCTGCAAAGGCGAAGATTTAAGTTTATTGGTGAGTGTTTCTTCAATATCTGAGAAAAGCAGATCACTATAGGTTGTTTGTTGCCTGTTTAGACATTAGGCCAGGGTTTAAGCCCCCGCTTTGGCATCTCGAAAAAAATGAAACATGAATGAAAAAATTTTTCGGCGACTTTTCCCTCGGCAGGAAAAAACTCTGAAAGTAAATAAAAACTGCCATGAAAAATTTGTCAAAATCTGGCGTTCGGAAGCGATTTTAAACTGCAAGTTCCGTCACTCATGTATAAAATTAGCACACACATAACATAATTGAGAGTCTGAGAAGTTCTAATACTGACAATGAGATCTTCGGATCATTACTACAGAGAGATCATTCGGTGAGGTAAGGTAAAAGATTTCATGTTCGTTTCATCCTTTCATTATTCAACATCTTTGGTCCTTACTACCAGCTACAAAAGATGTAAACTCAATGTAGTGTCTAGCGTCGTTGTAGGACCTGTAGGACTAACGCATGCTGTATCCCTTCCTCCCTCTTTGTATCCATAAAATTGTCGGATTGGTAATAATTCGCCTGATCATTATGGTATTTTCAATGCAGCATTCAAGATTTTTTTGGCGAACCTTCTATATACCACTAGAGCCAGTTTGGTTTTTCTTTCAAAACTATTCTATTCGAATCTTCCAAGGCAGTTTACTGTAAAATACCATTCCCACATACTTTGCCTTTGTTTTCGAGACATCAGTTGCCGAGCGATACATGCAACTATGTAGCCCAGTCAGGGGACGTCGTTTATGGTTAATCCACAGCTTGACTCGTCATCTGTTGAAGAAAGATGAGCAGCGGGTGCGATAAATTTTCATAAAATTCTTATAAAATAGTTGTATTAGTTGAATTTAAACCTTTCTAACCAAAATATTTTGAATAAAATGCCATAAAATGAAGAATGAAAAATTACTCAATTTAATTAAATATTTAAAGAAGTTGTACGAGTGGTTGTATTACACATTCTTAAATAAGAGATATAAAAATACTCTGAGAGAAAAAGAAAAATATTTAAAAATTAATAGATTGACGCCTTAATTTTTAAATTAAAGAAAAACAAACTGATTTAAAGAAACTACTTAAACGAATTAAATTACTTAAACGAATTAAAATAAAATATAATAATAATTTTGAATTAAAACAAAACCGTTACTTAAATATTTACAAATATTTAATTGCAATAATTATTTTTGCAAAAAACAAAAACAAAAAAAAATCAAAATTTTTAATCAAAAATCTCCATCTTTTTACTCTCAATAGCTGAAAGTTAATTTAAATGTATACAATATAGAAAAAAATAAAGTAAGATCTAAATTATTCAAAATAAAAAATAATTTATAATAAAAAAAAAGTTTTAAAAGTTTTAAATTAAACAAAAATAGTGAAAAAAAAAATTAAAAAAGGAAAAAAAATTAATAAATAAATACAAAATTTTTGAAAAAAATTCGTGGCTAAAAGTCCTCATATTTCGTTTAAATATCATCAAATCGAAGGAGGAATAAAAAAAATTTAAATAAAAATAAATTTAAAAATTGGAATTTTTATAAAATTAAAAAAAATATTAAAAAAAATTAAAAAAAATTTTTTTAATTTTAAAGGGGGAATAAAAAATTGTTAAACAAAAGAAATTTAAAAAATGTAAAATTTTATAAAAATTAAAAAAAATATAAAAATTAAAAAAAAATTTGTATAAATTTAATAAAAATTCAATAATTGTCACAAAATTTTTAATTATTAAAAATTCATTCCAGAATTTTAAATAACAAATCAATTAAATAAAAAATTTAAAAAAATTTAAAAAAAAATTTAAAACAAAAGCACTGCATATACATAAATTATCCAAATAATTATAATTATTGTAATAAAATATAATTTAAAAAATTTATTTATTATTTACCTCCATCCAGCCATTATAAATCTTTAAAATTTTTCAACTCCAAACTACTCATCACTTAATTTAAAGCTTAGAATGGCCATCATTGATGAGGAGGTAAGTTAAGCTCATGTTTAAATGCAATTTAATACTAAAAAAAATCTATTTTACTCAGTAAAGTGTATTGGATTTGTATAGAAACAAAGCAATATCTGTTTGCCTTTATTCGGGAAAATCATTTACACTGGCACCGCTTTCACTTTCATTCTTTTACAACAGTTTCCCATTGGCTGTGTATTGGTCTTCGTCTATGACTTCGCTTTTTCAAGCTTCTTTTGGATACGATTTTTTCATTTGAAGTATGCGTTACTATTACGACACAGTAGGCCAATGTTTCTGTTCGCGTTTCTACTAAAATTTCTAGTTCTCAACGGTAGACACTTTAACGATAACATTTTAAGAAACTAAGCCTGTCATCTTTAAAAATATCCTGGACTTCATATAAGCCATATCGTGCTTTGAATTCCTAATTTTGTGCTTATGTTTGTGAAAGTATCTGCAACCATCTTTATCAAGATTATCGCTGTTCCGCTAACCCTTTTCCTGTTTTTCGTCTTGCTTGTTACTTCTAGATCGAGTCTCGTACACACTGTTTACTATGTTCGGTCTTTTTAGTTTGCAAGGGTCCGCATGATATACATAATTGGTCATTACAACCCTTCAGTTGGGAACGACTTATCTTCTCAGACTACTTATTTTGTGTGCGTTAATTCTATGCACGAGTAGTGTGAGCTCCAGTTTAAAGCCGTCTTCGGACGACAGATTTTTTGAAACAGTTTTCATGACAATTTTTTATTTACATTCAGAGTTTTACCAGGCCTTTCTGCTGAGAGGCAGAAGAAATATTATTTTTAAATTTCGTTTTGTTGAAGATACGTCTAATAAGCCAACACACTACCTACTAGACTTCATGCACCACATATACCAACTTTTTTATAGGCTGCTGTTCTCTATACTGACAATAAAACTTTTTTGTTCTATTTTTTTACCTTCATTTTGTATCCCCAAAATTGCGTCACCGTCCTTAAGGATACTGTCATTAGTCCCTATTGGAAAAATTAGACCAACTTCATTACTAAACGGCTCAATTCTGACATTGTTCTGTCCACGCTGTCACGAACATGTTACATGTCACGAACATGTTACTTTTGAATCAACACTTATTCGCTGATAGTTTCACTATGGTCTTAATGTATAGAAAATAAAATAAAACCCCTCACCGTATGTGTGTATGTTTAATTTTAAAATTAAATTTAAATTTTTCACACCTTATTAAACATTTAATTGATTGTGTTTGAAGTATTAAATTTTGATTCAATTTGTTTTCTCCTGCCCAATTATGTACATACGAGTATATCTTGATGACATTCTATTTGCATAAGTTTTGTTTGCTCATTTACGTTACGTTAAATTACATTTCGAACAATTAAAGCTCCGGTAGTTATAAATTATGNCGTTACGTTAAATTACATTTCGAACAATTAAAGCTCCGGTAGTTATAAATTTTGTGTTCAAACAACAGAACAAAAGAAATATTTAAAAAAACAACAACAAAAAAATCAACAATAAAATATTTACGCATGAAATTGTATTTGAAAAAAAAACACTCATACGTCACGGTGTATTAAATTTACATCCCCCATATGATTTATGCTTTGACTGTATACGTACAACCTCATACAAGTATGAGCAACGTAAACTGTGTATACATGAATAGCGTTGCGTATACGCCACCTGTTTATTTTGGTCTTTTTTTATTTTCTTGTTTGTATTTCATAAGAGACATTTATTATGTTGCTTTTTTTTTGTAGAATAATTTGAACATGATTACAACAACAATATTATAAAAAAGAAGAAGAAGAAGAAGAAAATTTATTCTCATTTTTATATAGAAAAGCAATAAAAAAGGGGGTTACCATGGTGTGAGACTATTAACCGCCATTCAACGGAAATCTTAAGGTGGAAGGATTGATTTATATTCATAAAACATGATTGATGGATCTTAAATGTGTTGTTTCCTCAAGAAATTTGTAAAACTTCAATATCTTTATTAAAAAGAAAATTAATCGAGATCGTTTTTCATTGATTTCCTCTTTTTTTTCTTTTTTTGAAGAAGACTGAATCTTTCATTAGGTCCTACGTATCATTTTTTATTTCGACTTTTTAACGACTAGACTAGTATTTCTACCTACTCCAGGGCCAATCCCTCGAAGTATTGTGTCGTAAGGACATATTCTATCTCTAAAGCCTGAACAGCATTTATTTTCCTTAATTGCTCCGCCTCCCCCACCTAACGTATTATGGCTGTAACATATATGGCTATATGCTTACATAAGTCCTCTACCTTAAGCATTATTTTCACTCTTTGTCCAACAGACATCTTCTCTCATAAATGTCTGCTACTTCAGCCTATCTGCTTCAAACCTGGCGAACGAGAACATAACATTCTAGGGGTTATTAATACAACTTGTCGGTAAACTTCAGTTTACTACCTTTAGTTAAAGTGAACTTTAAAGTCACCTTTAACCTATTTTCGTTATTACAACCTACAGATAAAATAAAGTTAACATTTTCAAAAATATGGCATTATTGGAGCAATGCCGATAGAACTGTTTACTTAAACAAGTTTTCTTAAACGCAGTGGCAACGAATGGCTTTTTCTTTGTATTTGCTCATTTTGCTTATATTACAAGTTGCCATATTGAAAATAATATGTCAAGTTCCGGCATAAACTTAACTTTAAAAGTTACCGGTAGGATTATCCTCCCTTTAGCTTAACGCTTAATTATATCTTATTGACCACTTATGATAGCGAAAAACAATTTGTCTGCCTGTTAAAATCCTTTCTTTAGTTAACAGCAAGTTGTAATAATGATCCTTAGTCTGTTTAGCTATGGCACGCCAGGTCGGATAGATAATAGCGTCCATCAACATAACGTTTTCTCATACTCGTTGAAATCTTACAACTTTCTTGCCTTTAACATCTTGACTCCTATCACAGGTTAGGAAGCCATATTTTGCATAATAACTACAAGGGTTCTTAAGTGCTATGTACAGTGTAGTGCATAAGACCACAGTCCTTCTTTTTGCCTTATTTGCAGCAATTAGCTTAGTTTACAAGAAAAATGTCACTAACATTTGAAACATTCGGGATTGAGTTTTAGAAAAATTAAATTCTGGAATCTCTTTAGAATCTAATCAAAAAGCTAACCTGTTATCCACAAAAATTGTACAAGAGCGTTTATCTACACACAACCGAATAGATATTGAGAGTACAGGCTACATCAAGAGAATACAAGGAATAAAAAAATTCTCAAACCCACAGCACCCCATTACGTGGTACGCGATATAATAGCAGGATACTGTGGTCTTATGTGCCATAAATTTTCCCACCAACCTTTAGGCAATATTCTTTGTATTCTTATTGTAAGTCAGAACTTTAGATTTGAGATAAGACTTACAGACTTTTATAGGAGAAACGTCTTGTAAAATATGCCGCATTTGCTACTAGTAGTGTAGGATATCAACATATGTCACGAACTGTGAGACTAGCATAAGTCTGAAGTCTAGCTTTTAAGGCACACATATGTAACCCCTTACCTATTTCTACATTTCAGAGGAAGCCTAATTGCCCTGTGTGTAATATAAACTCTTCTAAACTAAATTTTGGTCACCAAGGCTTGAGTAGCCGAATCAACGACTGTGTTATACGTTTATACAATGAATGTGGTTTACTTACTTAACTAGTCATCATAATCCTTTAAAAATAATCTCTCCCCCTCCACACACGTTCATCTTACCTTCCAATAGGGCAGTGGCTTTTGAAAATAGTTGCCTAGGAGAACAGAATAATGCTTACTTAACTTTCTCAATTAGTCACTATAATCATTTAGTCAGGATTGCAACCTAGTTTCTCACATTACTTAGATAAGCATACTAATTTTATCCATAAGTGTCTAAAGTTTGCGCACAGATTTTTGAGAAACTTTTCATGCTAATTTTTATTTACTCTTAGAATTTTTGCCAGAAATCTATTGAGAAGATGAAATATTTGTTATATTTTATTCTGCCAATGTCTGAGCTCGGTTTTGAACCGTGACTTCATGTGTCTAATAAGCCAACATACTACCTACTAGACAGACTATGGTGTCTACTACGCAGCAAATTTAAATTATGATAATAAAATTTAATAATTTTGAAAAATACTGAGCAGATTTCTTATTGTCACATGTCACGAATATTTTTTTATACTGAAAAAACCAAACAATAAAAATTTTCTAGTCTGCTGTTTTATGGCTTTCATTGCCTTGCTTCCCTGTCCATAAGGTTTCAGAATTTTTTTTTCGAATTTTCATTAAACTTCCGAAGTGTTTTACGGTTTTCTTTACAACGAAAATATGGTTTTTTTTCTCAAAAATCCAGAAAAAAAAACCGTTTTAAATATGTTAAAAAGACCACTCAAATGGGCTTAAAATAGTTCAAGGTTTCAATCAAATTTCAATAACTTTTAACATGTTTTTCTTTTTTATTAACAAAATATTCTTAATTTTTTGTTGTTCTTTTTTTGA
>QOCX01005463.1:0-12798 GCA_005959815.1 Sarcophaga bullata | reverse complement strand
GACATACGAGGGTATGTTTATGAAGCCATAAATAGTCTTCAATATTTTTCCTGCAATTTTACGAAATTAAATCAAGAATCAAGGGAAATTAATGGGAATCCTAGATTGAACGAAAAATTTATTTTGAATTGACAGAAAGCAAGCAGTGGAAACTATGAACATAGAATTGTAAAAGAAAACTTGATATATATGCGATATGACTAAAGCAGTTTGAATTATAAATTTTTCAATTAATTCTTGTAACTAGAGTACAATAAAATTGTCATAAACTATCCTGCACGGGTATTGTGGACCATTGAAACACATTCTTAAAACTTTTTACAATACAGGAATATTCTTAAATTGGCTCCAAAATTTTGAGAGTACACTGTAGACTCAGAATACGCCTATCCTGAACGGAGATTGTCTCGAGCCCATCATGCAATATTTGTGGCAATGAATGTGAATCATTGGAACACATTCTTGAAACTTTTTGGGCATTAAGGCATAACAGAAGCAAACATTTGGATGCATATCAGGATCATTGTTGACACTAAGCAGCATCTTGAAGTTTGTTCGGGTAATAAGCTTAGAGCAAACATTTTAAGGATGACAGTACCTCTCCATGATAAGAATAATGCGTGAACTCAATGCAAAATAGTAATTCAAAAACATTTAAATCCTACTGCAGACATTCAATGCTTATGAAACGTTTAATTGGAAGGCATTTTTGGTGATAGATTTGATAAGAGAGTCAACTATGTTCGAACAAAAGGTCAGGTAAGGACTACTACGGCAACCGCCTTACAAAATAGGCACAAATAATGCTCTTTGGAATCTTAGAAGATTAGAAGATTGAAAAGGAAAATCTAGCATTAGAAAACAAAAATCATCACATGGTCATGGTTCCTCGACACATCGGCACAGCCCACGTTTAGTGTTCATTGTTGTTCAGTCACTAAATCCAGTATCGATTGCAGTCTCCAGCTGAACGTCAATTCAACTCGGTGATGCTTGAGAAACATTGGACATTTGATGGAGCTTCTTCATTTTCCAAAACAAACATCGATTAACCGATAGCTTCATGGCATGCATGACAACAACGTTTTCGACAGTATGGGTGCAACTTGTCATACATTTCATGCCGCAATCGATTTAGTATCCTAAACATTTGATGGCCGTAATTAAGTTGAAATCGAGATATTAATTTGGCAGTCAGCAAGCTGCGATTGATGCCGTTGAACCATTTTCTGTGGGACGCCGTTAGAGAAAAGTATTATGCCAACAAACAAAGACAATTGAGCATTTGACATACGAGTCCATACACTCGAAAAAGTGCACGAAAATTGGTCTGTTCGAATGCTGGTTCTGTGAAATCAGCTGGCCGTTTAATTAGCCCAAATGGTAACGTCAATGATCGCCAAAAGCCTGCGATTTGACACCGTTGGTAAAGCCACGCCGAAAAAATGCACGAAAATTCGAAAAAGTGTACGAACATTGGTCGATCGAATGAGTGCTGTGACGTTAGTCGCGCCAGCCATATGAGATGAAATAATATTCCTTTCTAAGCGAAATCATTATACTTCACAAACAATTAATAAATTTGACAAAATTCAAACGCTCTGTTTTATTGTATTTTTTAAATTTAAACCTTTAAAGAGCTCACCCATTATATTTACTCACATCATGGCTCCATATATAATATGTATCTTAATATGTAAGCTTCATTTATGATAAGTACATTATGTGACGTATGAGTGATATTTAATTCCATTAACTTCATGATCAAATCAAAGATTATTCTATTGCATACTTTTCAGGGTAACTATAGCAGTACATGTAATATGGTACGTATGAGTAATATTTTTTTCAAATTCAATCAAATAGAAGGTAAGCGATAATTCCTAATGGATTTTTAATTTATTTATGCATTTATTGTTTATTTATTTTAGTTTAATATCTTTTAATGATAATAAAGAATTAATTTGTTAAGAGTTTTGAATTAAAATTTTTTTAGTAAAAATTTTCGTTTTCTTTTTACCTTTGTTGGGTGACTACAGTTTAATAATATTTACAGCGTCTGCCTAAATGACATTCCACTGTATGCCGTACGTTTGTGTGACTTCTAATACCTATTCATTTTATTTTAATGGATATTCTTTAAAACTGTTTTTATGCCGGCAATTATTTATGTGACACAGTGTCATGATATTTTTTAGATTGAAATTCAAGGCATTAGTTTACATTTTAAATATTAAAGAAGCAAATTATTTAAGTAATCTTTTAAATATAATGAAATGTAACAGAAACTCATCAATAATGCTGATTTAAAATGCATTTTTTGAATCCTATATAGTAAGGGAATCTATTGTAAGGAAATCTTTTAAATTGTAAAATTTAAGAATTTATTTTAAATTTTTCTCTTTTTTTCATTGAACTGAAGGAAAGACGATTTGTTTATCAACCACCGACACTATTTAATAAAGAATTTTCAGAAAAAAAACATTGCACATTCTTTTCATCATGTTCATAATTTTTCACAATTGAAATTCATGACTCAAAATATTTCAATCCCGTTTATAATTTTTTTATTGCCGGAAATCAAATAATGAAACTTTTACAATAAAAATAATTCTATCATTGTGAATATAACAAAAACTTTTACGCGATAAACACAGCCAGAAAATACGCAATGATTTTTACCTTTGCTGCAAAATCACATAACTTTTAACACGTTTAAATGGTTTTAATAACAAGCTTTACATCGAAGTAACTCAATTAAGTGCATGCGTCAAATAAAAAAGTTAATGATAGTAAAAGGCAACTAAATAAACCGACTCCGATTAAAAGAAAAACTAAAAATACTTCATTGATTATATAAATAGTTAATCGACTCCCAGAACAGATTACATACACACATATCTGTCACTCTTCAGTCAGGATACAACCTAGCTTTTCAAGACACCTATGTTGTTGTACGAATTCTATACATCCGCCAAGCATGTACACACCTACACTTTAAAGTCGTTTCCGAACGACAGATTTTTGAGAAACCTTTCATGGCAATTGTATTTGCTCTCAGAGTTTTTGCCAGCAATCACCGAAGAAAGTTTTCATATTTACGTTTGTTGTCTGACCTAGGTGAACCGTGGCCTTTACACCTAATAAGACAACACACTACCACTAGGCTACGTAGCGACTTTAGGACACATTACATACCAACCAACAATTGGTCCCTACAACTCTTCAGCAAGGATTACGATTTAGCTTTAGTTGAGTGTGTTGAATTTTTGGTGGCATCCACATTTTAAAGTCGATTCCAATCGATTGATTTTTCAGAAACTTTTCATGTAATTTTATCTAATGTTCAGAAACTTGGCGGAAATCTGCTGAGAGGAAAAGCCAAAGAAATACTGTTTTATATTCATTTAGTTGGAATGCCTGAACGTGGCCTCAAGTCTAATAAGCCAACATACTACGTACTACTAACGGCGGATTTAAGAAACCGATTACAAGAGTAATATATCGTTTGACACCTAACACCTAAGGGCATGTAAAAACATTGTACTTTGACGTTGCTTTCACTTTATTTCAAAAGTTTTTCAATCGGATTTGTACCAAAAGACAGTACAGACTAGTCCAATACATTGTAATACATTTCCTCTACCGAAAGATGCAGCGAAATGGTGAGATCTCTTCCGATAAACTGGCACTGAATGGATCATACCCAACCAGGACAGCATATTCTAGCGGAGCCTTGTTTTACTATTGAACAAGCTGTACGCATGGTTGAAACTGGCAGCTGCTGCTCGAACAGTCTAATAGCAATTAAGGCACGGGGATATCATTTCGTCAATCAAAGGCGTCAGGAGTTGCTTGATCCCTTTACACCATACGCGTCGATATATCACCCGCCTCTACTGGTTTCCGTGCACAGTCGCATAAGTCAAACGAAAAGGCGGACGAACTGACATTGAGGGAATTGGGGATGTCTAACGAGAAAGCGAATAACTTTTCAAATTGGAAAAAGTCAGCATGGAATTCTAGACACATGATGGTCCGGCATACCTGTGCCAAATTAAAAAACTGCTGGGTTCAGTAGTGGACAGGAGGAAATACTTGAGTTCGACAAGAAAATTGTTCGCTTCTAATGGGAATGCTCTATTAGCAGATTAGCTAATAGATTCGGTATGCCCTAAAAGAATTATTATAGAACCTGCCATGATGTGGAGAAAACGGAATTGGTAGAAGGGCTTGGATATGAGTGGCCTTCATCGGTTCTTGGGTGGCAGAAGTTTGAAGATCTGAAAATGTGCCACTAAGAGAACTGACAGCTTTCATATGGAGCTCGGGTTGATTGCAACCCACCACTTATGGATCATAACAATGAGCTCACCTTACACTAATTAACGTAATGGTCTACATAGGCCACCGTGTGAACTTGCCTGCCAAAGGCAGTCTACCCGCTAACCTAACGTATTTTACTACCTTTTTGTTTAATTCTTAAAAATTCTTGATTTCAACATCCCTTTCAATACAGATTTTTTCTAATAACTCAAAAGTCTGTTGTTCGGAATCGACTTTAATATTGAAGGTCTCGCCGCTCATGTATGACCATTAATCACACACCGACAAGAGAAGCCTAGATTATAATCCCTGACATGCATAGTACTTGGTAATACAAATCTTGCGTTGAGTATCCCCAAACAAGCTTACACTTCACCTTACGTTAATTTCTCTTAATAACCCAACTCCTTTGTCTTCTATGTAACCAGACCATTCTACTGTACAGATTTCTCCTTCCATCTGGACTATTAGTCTTTTTCATCTTTGCCATTGTGAAAAAGTTTGTTGCCGTATGTTTGTGAGATCTTGGGTTTTAAATATCCGATTGTTTTTGTGTTTGTATTTTCTTTTGTGTGAATAAGATTCCTTTTTCATCTGTTGGGCCCTATACTTATTAGTTTCTGTTTTGTATCACTTATTAATACCTTTATACTTCCTTGTGGCTTCTATTTGATTAATTAAATACCATAAATATAAAATGATATCTATAGTATAATTGATAAATTTGCCGTGGCATTTCGGTTTTCTTTTTCTTTTATCAGGGGATTTATATAAACAACAAGAATTTTACAACTTTTAGTTTAAATAAAATGCCTTCACAGTTTTTTATTTCCAATGGTCTAATAATTGATTTTAATAAGTATTTTGAACAGTGATGTTTCATAACTTGCTTTTCTTACAAATTTAATAGCGAATAATTTTGTATAAAACAGCAAAAAAACTAATACAGTTTAACTCGTGATTTACATCGTCTCCATTAAGATCGTGTTCGATTTGACGATTCAACAAAGTCATTCTAGTGTCACTGAGTTAGTGGTGTTGATTCATTAGATGTGAGGTTATGGTTTTATACTAGAGGTCAAGAAATCTCGAACATAATGAAATACGAATAAAATTCCTTCGGCGACTTGTCTCTCAGCAGAGTTGTGTGAATAAACATGAGAACAAAAAAATAGTATCGGTGTTCGAAGGTCGCCCTTCAACCTGTAGGTCGCCACCATGTCATGTATAAAACTTAACACACACAAACATAAGTGTCATAAGAAGGCTAGACGTTATCATCCAACTGAAAAGGTCTGATACGAATCCATATTGTGTATTATGTGTGTTATGTATATCAACAGGATATGTCAGTTGTCAGTGTCCATAGCATGCACAAGGCGCCTAAGGCTCTACCTTTCCATAGAGTAGATCAAGTCAACAAACAATATGTTGCATCGATTACTCCCATTTCTTATCCAGACATCTCCCTAAATACCGTGATATTAGCATTCCACATAGCAAAACTACAGAAGTACGAGATTTCGAAATTGAAAAAATATATTCGACTTCTTACAAGATGATGCAAATATGTGGGACTGGTCAGTTTTTTTTATTATCATATCACGATAACCTATTTTTTTGTACTCTCTATTCATGGTATTGATGTAAACGATATTCGGTGTTTCAACAGGAAGGGCGTTACTTGCCACACATCTCATACCGCAATGGATTCTTTGTGTCAAATATTTGATGACCATTTTGATTAATGCTACGATTTGTAACACAGTTGGTACAATTTCTGTTCTGGGCCATTAAAGAAAGATGTTAGCCCTGCATCACACAGAGACCAATTGACCATTTGAGGGCTTAACATTGGAGATACGATTCCCATACACTCGAAAAAGTGGTACGAAAATTGGTCCGAATGCATGTAGGCTGGTGCAGGGTAGACGCGCCTAGCCCATTATGAATGAAGTAATTTCCAATTTCTTAAATCGGAATCAATTGACGCATCTCAACCGAATAAGAAGTTAAATTTTTTTTAAATCTCTAAGACCACTCATCTTTATAAATATTTTAAGAACAAATTTGTAAATTTTAAATTTCTACTAGACTACAGCGATATCAATACTTTGGATTATATTTCTTCAAAGAATCCCCTACGATGACTCGTGGTTATCTCTACCGAAGTATCTAATTTCAGTGGCTTCTGGCGTAAATCAGGGTTAATTTTACCGTAGGCGGGATTATGTTGACTTGTGTTTTTTATCACAATCTAACAGCGTGGTTCACATCAACATCTACGAGAGCACAACCATGACCAATGTGGCAAGCGCCTGATGTGGCACATAGCTCTGTCTGATTGTGAACACATTGTCGCTAGAGTTCTACATCATCACAAATTGGAAGGTAAAAAAAAAAGTTTTTACGCATCAGCCTATAGGCTCGTTGTTGACAATGATTGTCTAATCAAAAGTTCTCTTATAACGCTGTGGACGGAAAATGACGCCCTGGCAAGTTATTGCAGTTTGACGCTCTAAGATTTCATGTGATTGTATTTCGGTAATTGTGCCAATTTCCACACAATTTTCTTTACCACTGCCCCTGCAGGAAAATAGTCCAATCTATCAAATAGCAACTTCTTGCCAATTTGACATTCACGGTCATCAGACGTTTGACGCAAATAAATCGATTGTGGACCTGAGGTGTATGACAAGGGCACTGGTACCTGTTGAAATCAAACTCGTTTACATCAATTACCATGAAGGACGCGAGTACAAAAAAAAATCGATATTCATGGGTGCGTTAGTGTCTCCATTAACCGTAATGGCTTCGTCGTTCGTTTTTCATATAAGGGCCAATAATGTGCCTCCGCTCCACAAGCCGCATATCACCCTAATGGGTATATTGGTGTAGGTTTTTTGTTAAATCGACATCGTGCAGTTTCTCGTTGGTCCCAATAAATCCCAATGTTGCTCAAGCCTAAAACGATAAGTCAGTGGAGACAATAAACGAAATTTTGTGACAGAATAGATGGACATAAGTATTGCCAGATTCGAAATAATCTTTTGTTCAAGTTTAAATCGATAGATTGCCCAACCTATATAAAGATCATGAGCTCAATTTTGTTATGAGCTTAGCATACTTATTGATAAGTTGTGGAAAATATATTTAACAATTGTTGTTATGAAATGATCTTTGAATAAAGCCAGATTCATTGTAATAAAAAGTGATTTTCGTTGCCTTAGAAACTGTGAACTTTCAGAAAAAGCCATCCTTTTGTAAAGATTATTCCAATAAACTGAATGTACAAACTATTCTGTGAGTGAATTAAGCTTCCAAATTGCCAGCTTTAATTAAAACTCATACAGTTTTGTAAATAACAGGGGAACAATGTTATGTATTCCTATTCGATTTATTTTTTTTGTTTTCTTTTGAATCCTTGTTTAAATTTTAAAAATTCTAACCTAAAAAGCAGCTTGTGTGGTTGTTCACTTGAATTTCCTTATTTGTAATGCCATTTGAGGCAAGCATTTAATTTATGCTGAAAGATGTTTTAAATTCATGTTTGTGGTTTTAAACTATTTTAATCCGATTTGCATTTGAAATATATAGACAAACAAACTAAATATAATAGTAGTGCCTCGAATATTGAAAGTAGATTTTTCTAATTCGTATTTTTTTTTTGAACATCTTCTATTCATGCAATTCAGTACAAATTTAAATCATTCCTTACCAAGAAACATACATAATTGGTCATTAAAAGCCTTTAGTCAGGCTTACAATCTAGCAGTTATGTTGTGTGTGTTAATTTTTGTGCATGAGCGGCAGGATTTATAGTTTAAAGTCGGCTTCGAACGACAGTTTTTCTTTTTTTTGAGAAATTTTTCATGATAATTTTATTTCACTCCTGGAAGATTTTTGGACAGAATCTGCTGGAGAACAAAAGTTGCGAAGAAATATTGTTCATACTTCATTGTGTTGGAGGGTTGTTTTACTTAAATTTTACAATAGGGAAAGCCTTTAAAAAAGCACCCCCTATACTGTCAAAATACTTGATTCAACCGTGTATGCAAAAGAAATTCGCCACAGGATTTTCGAAATTTACAAAATAAAATCTATAAATACATGTGCCCTTAAACTCGACAGTTTTCTTAGTAAAATGGAACAACCTCTCCTCTCTCTCCTCTCTCTCTCTCGCATATGCCTTTTCATTGGAACCATTTTTCAATAAATCTTTTTCAATACAATTCCAGTTTACATGACTTATTATGCAGATCTCCTTAAACAAACAAAACAATTGTTAAGTTTTAATGTTGCTTTTTTCCTCTTGGTCTATGCCTTGTTTTCTGCTTTTACCATATTACGAATAAAATTTCTCTTTAATTTTCCTTTCCTTCTTAGAAAGCGCGAATCCTGACACCAGAAATATCAATGCTGTTGGGTTGACTTTTTTGTAACAAATTGATATACAAACAACAAACATTTTTTTTTAAAAACAGACAACAAACTACTATTCACTAGCATTTGTTTAACGTTAAAGAAGCCAGAGTTATTGGAGTTTTTCTTTCTTGTCTTTTGTTTGTTGGATGTTGGTTTGGTTTGGTGTGTGGAGGTCTTATGCGGGGCTGGTGTTTGGGGTTAGGAGTTTTGGTGGTGGGTATTCTGATTCGGTTGATATGATGGCGGGTGATTTTTGATGTTGTTTTTTGTTTATTTGGATGAGTCGGTGTGGATATTTTTTGGTTCGTTCTGTTTTGTGTGTGTGTTGTGATGGGTGTTTTTTTTCGGTGGTCTATAGTACGTTAGGTTTTTGTGCTGGTAGTTTTGGGTTTCTTGGTTGGGTTTTGTTGTTGGGGTTTGCGGTGGGTTGTTAAGGGTAATTGTTTGTTGTGTATTGGCTTTCTGTGTTTGTTTTGGTTGGTATGGGTGGGAGGAATGTGTTCTGGGGGTATCTTAAGTGGGTTTGTTCGTGTGGGTGTCGGTCTTGGGTGTGAGTGTCTTTGTGGTTGTGTGTTTGTTGGTTGGTCTTTTTGTGGGGTCGGTTATCTGGGGCGTTCTGTTGTTTCTGATTTGTGTGTCGGTGGTGGGGTTTTTGTTTCTGTGTGTTGTTTTTCTTCGGTTTGTTGGGTTCCTGGGGTGGTTGGTGGGTTCCGGCCTGGTGGGCGTCACTGGGCAGGATTGGGTGGTTTTTATTAGTCGGTGTGTGGTTTATGTCGGTGGGGGGGGGGGGGGGGGGGGTGGGCGGGTCGGTCTTGTGTGTGTGTTTTGGTTGTCATCGGGGGGGATGGCAGGTGGTTGGGTTGGTTTTTGTATTCTGGTTGGTGGGAGGGGGGGGGAGGGGTGGGTGGGTTTTTTTTTTAAGGTATTAATGTGTCGTTTTGTTGTTGCTGTTTCGTTGTTGTTGTTGTGTTGTGTTGGTCTCGTGTTAGTTTCTTGTCTTTGTCTGTGGTGTGTTGTGTTTTGTTGTGTGTCGGTTAGTGTTTTTTTTGTTGGGTTTTTGTGTTCAGGGGATACGTTTTTTTTTTTTCTACGGTTTGTTATTATGGGTGGGTGTGGTATCTGACTTTTGTTATGGTTGTGTAGAGGTGTGTGTTTGGGGCTTATGGTCTCGTTGTTTGTAGGTGTGTTGTGGTTGGTGTTTTTTGAGAGGATGTTTATAGTTTTGTGAGAGTTTATTTTTCTGTTGTGGTTTGATTTGAGTATTGTATCTGTTTTCATTGTGGTGGGTGTGGTGTGTTTCTATATTTTGGTTGAGTGTGTTTTGTAGGTAGGTTGTATCTGTAGGTTGGATCGGGATGGGTGTTCGGTTTTTTGTGTTTCGTGATTCGTTTGTGTGGTGTGTGCTATTTTGGTTATATTTTTTGGGCTGTTGTTGGTGGGGATCGTTTCTTTAGTGGTGTTGATGTTGTTGGTACGTGGAGTTCTTGGTGGTTGGTGGTGTGGGTATGGTTTGTTACTTTGGTTTTTCTTTGTGCTTTTGTGGTTTCATTTGGTTTTATTGTTGTGGTTTTTTTGCAATTTTGATATTGCGTTTGTGTATGTGTTTTGTTTTTCGTGGAATAGCTGTGTCATTGTAGTGGGTGGTTTTCGTTTGTGTTTGGGTTTGTTGTGGTGTTGGTGGTGCGCGTTTTTGCGTGGTTTTACTTTGTTTTTTATCTGGCTTGGATTTTTTTTTATGTTTGTGTGGTTGCTGAATTTTTTGTTTCGGTATTTGGATTTTTGGTTCTTTTCTTGATTTTGTTTTTTTTGTGGGGCAAATTATCTGTCTAAACCATACACACATCGCATGGCTCTACATGCGTGTAACAACCATATTTGTGCGTAGTATAGAAGGAAAATTAGAGTTATATTTTGTAGGTTTTTCATGTGTATCGTCAAATGAAAAAAATAATCAATTTATTCTCTACCAAGCTTCAAAATATTCCTACAAGACTATGGATATGGAAAAAGAATTTGAAAAGAAAAGAACGTCATATTTTGCATGCATGTACAGTAGACAGCAAAAGCCGGACACCATGATGCAAAAACTACAGATGTTCATAAGCAAATGCCTCAGAATCATATGCAAAATATCCTGGCCTAATATTATCGGCAATCGCACCAACTAGGAATCCAAAAAGAATGCAAATAAAACTTAGGAAACGAAGATGGATTGACCATACTTTCGTCAGAGAGTAATACTGTATAACGGTGACAAGAATGATAGTTGAGTGGAATCGTTAAGGCTCTGGAAACTGTGGTCCATTAGATACACCAAGATCTAGGAAGATGAAAACAAAAGAAGCATTGACCGGTTTGAGTAGAACGGCCTGGTGAAAGCATACCCCAAAGAGGAGTAATGGAAAAAAATCTCACCCGCTGTAGAGCAGTTAGCACTTAGTTTTGAATTTGGTTGAAAGTAAAATGTGAACGTCATTTAGGCAGCAATACCTGTTGAAAAACCCAAAGAATAAACTTCCAGATTTCATTGCTTCTACGGTAATGTTCAATGTTAAAAAATCATTCTGGACTCAGCTCCATTATACTAAGCATATCGCTTACTTATTTAATTGATATTAAAAACCCTTTACCTGGATTGCAACCTATCTGGTCACAAACTACTACCAAGAAATTCTGATTCGGAAAACGAATGAAAGCAACAAATAACGTGAAGATATTATGGCATACGTTTCGGTAAAAACTAAACAACAGCATTTCAATTTTTATTTAAACAGTTTAAGCAGTTCATATTTTAACTTTTCATTTATTATTTGAAGTTTTTTTCTTGTTCATATTGTTTAAACGTTCTTAAGTGCTTCCTTCGACTCGACTCGACTCTACTTACCTAAATACAATACTTGAGTTGCCATAACATTTCCTTTAATGGCTTATGTGCTTATATATGTACTCACTTACTATGTTTTTTTTTCTTTTTTTTACAATGTTAATATAAGATTTCTCTCTACATGTGTAATCAAAATATAAAATAGCCACTTGGAATATTTTCTTTTCTTTAAGTTCACTTATAAACTTTACATACACTATTTATACCAGACATAATCCGACGGCAGTTTTTTTTTAGTACGCCTATGTATTTTAATAGTGTGTTTTATTTAAAATACAGTTAGAATTGTTTTATTTTATAATTTACTTAATACATGCAAATGTTTTATTTAAACGATGGCATTGGCGTTATAATAACATTTAAATTTTGCGCTTTGATTTTACTTTTATTTGCTTAACAACCGGCTTTGAAGCCTCGCAAAAGCACATTTTATAAGGAAATACTTGAAAGTTACATGAAAAACAAATGTTTTTTTCCTGTAAGTTTGTTCGAAAAAAAAAAAATAAAAAAAAAAAAAAAAAAACAAAAAAAAAATAAAAAAAAAAAAAAAATATATTATATATATATATATTACAAAATAAAAAAAAAAAAAATCTCGCCAGAATATTCGGCATAATACTAGCCTAAGTAGCGGGCATCATGCATGGCTGTTTATATTCGCACATGTTCACATGGCACATAAACGGTTTGATGTTAAGCGGCGATTATGTTTAAGCTAAATCTGTCAGAAAATATGACCATCAAACATCAAGGCAGCACGTGAACTTATATAATCCTGTTATTTAAAGGTCTGCTGTTAGTCGCAAAAGTTTTACTTTGCTTTTTTTTTGATTTGCTGGCAAAGTGTGCGGAGGTAATATGAAAAAGCTACAAATTACTTTGGTTTTTACTACAGCAAGGCTTAATATATGAGAGTGTAACCTAAGTTCTTAAAGTGATCCTGTTAGTAGCATAGGCTTTGAGCATTATTACGTCCAAGACAATATTGATCTTTGGTTTCAACAGAATGATGTAACGTGCGACACATATCATGCCACAATCGATTTATTGCAGGCATCATTGGCTCATTACAACCCTTCAGTCAGGATTACGGCCTAGCTTCTCACACCACTTATGTTGTAATTTAATACGTGAGTGGCGGGACCTACAGTTTAAAGTTGATT